>JAQFXW010002571.1:0-12904 GCA_034693945.1 Dendrobaena attemsi
CGGATCCGCAAATATTTGGGCCAACTATCCGGATCCGCTGGGAAAATCATATCTGGTCATTCCCTAATCAAAATGAAGATCCAAGGCAATTGCCAGACCAGGCAGAAGACCTGCTAATCTAGTTCCGGCTCCTAAGGACCCACATGATAATCTCAGACCCGGTTCTCATTCATTTAAATTACCAATTAAGGACAACAAAACTTCATAAATAGGCTGCTGTATGAAAATATTTATTAATGTTCGACATCTAGGCAATGACTGCTTCTTCCGCTTCTGCTCCCAGAATTTGCTAGGATAGGTCTGCCAGAAGCTACAGAGTGGCTCGAAAAAAATGACCCACCTAAGTTTTTGGCCGATATCTTTGACAAAAGTGGAAATTTTAAAATAAAATTTTACCGACTGAAAGGCAATTTATAATTACATATTACTGCCAAATTTGACCAAAATATTTTAAACAGAAAAATATTATTCAACTTTTAGTGACGTCACCCACTGTTTTTTGATTAAAATAACGTTTTACGTTTGACCGTTTTTTTGCTAATTTTCAGCCTCAGGTAAAAATCTGGATATCCTCGCTTACAACGTGATTAAGCTTCATGTGAGTAACATTTGTTGCGTTTCCCTTTTTGAATCATCAGAACACCACAGGTCGACTAACTAAAGGTGCTGTCACTTTTGTTGGGTCTGACAAATTTTGATGAAATTTGGCTGTTATATGTATATATGAATCACGTTTAAGTCTGTACAATTTTATTCAAAGATTCGTATTTTTGACCTAAATATTAGCAAAAAACGGTTAAACGTTATTTGAACCATCAAAAAAACAGTTGGTGACGTCACTAAAAGTTGAATAACTGTTGGACTGAGCGAAATATTTTGGTGAAATTTTGTAGCTATATGTAGACATGAATTGCCTTTCAGTCCATGAAATTTCATTTGAAAATTCCTACTTTTGACCGAAATATTAGGAAAATCCATGGTGGGGTCATTTTTTACGTAAATTTGTCTGAAATTTCTAAATAGGGAACATAATATTTAACAAGCTGTAATTTTTAAAATAATGATACTTTGTAATAGATATTTTCAGGAAAGTTAATAAATATCTCCCCCTGGTTAACAGGCAGCACCGTGAATCTACTTACTGTGTAATTATATATACTGTGGTTAAACCCTGAAAGGCAATGCCAGTACATGAACTGAAATGTGCGGAAGTCTGGAGGAAAATTGTTCATGGTGCAGTGTGTTTTATAGATTAGTTGGATACCTTGAAATCAGCAGTCAGGGATTCACATTGACAAAGACTTTACAACATCGTGACTTGTCATTGATATAAAGGAGAGTGCTGAAGATTTGCTGCACTGATTAAACCTTTTAACTGTAGTACAAATGCAGATGTAGTTGAAATTTGGAAGCTTTAAACAGAAAATGAAATTATGACGAAAAACTTGAAATTTGGAAGCTTTAAACAGAAAATGAAATTATGACGAAAAACGTACTTACATGCAATTACTTACTTACTAAATATGGCGCTAGAAAATTATGACATGCGGAAATGTGCATAAACAAGCCGTTAAAAATGTATTTTAGCATAGTAAATACCATGGGGAATCAAATAGCATATTTAATTGTCGTGTTTGACTGACCTGATTAAACTAGAAGTGGGATGAAGGACGAAAAAATCGGTAGCGAACCGAAGCGGGATTAAAGATTATATACGCTAAAGCGATGAAAATCGCTCATGACTGATGGAAAGTGTTGATTATAAAAGATTATATACGCTAAAGCGATGAAAATCGCGCATGACTGATGGAAAGTGTTGATTATAAAATGGAAGCGGGATGCAAATGAAAAAGTTGATATGAAATTCAGAAGCGGAATGACTGATGATCATTATGGAAATGTTGATTTTTAAATAAGAAGTCGGAATATAGGCTAGAAAATTATATGATGTGCCGACACTTGTTGAATTTACGCACCTAAACAGCAGTTTTACCCATTATCCATTAGTGATGCGCAATTTCCATTGTTTTAGCGTATATAATCTTTAATCCCGCTGTCTTGTGTTCGGCAAGGAGCCCTTACTTGTAGTTTAATCATCGACAACTACATTTCTCATACCGCTTCTGTCTAATTTCAGCATTTTAGTCTTTTTATTCCAGTCCTTGTGTTACGCGTAAATAATAAATGACGCTAAACTTAACTTTTACCCTCAAATTTGCTTATGTTATGTTTCCAAATGTTAAATGTCCCTTATCTTTGTAGGCATGCTGTAATTCTCAAGCATTCAACAGGTTCTTTTTGAGGTTGGAAAAAAGTTTTAATAGATATAACTTGAAGTTGAGTTTTCCAAATCTCTTTCCGCAAACATTTACAACTCTAACTCATTATGATGTCGAAACACTCTTTCTCCCAGGATTCTTTAAGCTATCACATCGGAAATGTGATGCCAGAAGGAACAGAAAGTTCCCAGGTGTGTGAGCAATCAATAGTTCTGGATAGTCATACGAAGAAACAGAAGAATTATTCCAAAGCAAATGCTCAAGGATGCAAGTTATGCTATAAAATATTTGCGCACACCAGTTACTTAAAGCAGCACATGAGACTCATCCATACTGAAGAAAATTTTTACGAATGCCAAGATTGTGGAAAGCGTTTTCGCAGTAATTCTCAATTGAGATATCATGAACAAATTCATACCCAAAAGAAATCTTATCAATGTCAAGTATGTCAAAAACAATTGTCTCGCTCTTCAAGTCTAGCCAGTCATCTGAGAATTCATTCCGGAGTGAAACCGTATCAATGTGAAATATGTGGGTTCAAAATAATGAATGAGACTCACATAACGAGACACGCCAGAACACATTCTGGGGAGAAATCACACCAATGTCAGTTGTGTACAAAAAGGTATTCTGAATCTGGTGAACTGCGAGTTCATGTTCGAACCCATACAGGGGAAAGACCGTACCAATGCCAGACGTGTCAGAAGCGATTTGCTCGATCTTCCAGTCTAAACAATCATACAAGAATACATCTAGGAGTGAAACCATTCCACTGTCAAGTGTGTGAGTTTAAAACGAACACTAGAGGTCATGTCACGAGGCACATGAGAAGACACACAGGCGAGAAACCTTACCTTTGTCAGACATGTCAGAAAACGTTCTTATGCACAACAGGTTTAAGAATTCACCAGAACATCCACCATAAGGAGAGACCATTTCTGTGTATTCTTTGTACAAAAACATTTTCTACATCTTCATGGCTAAAGAGTCATGTCAGAAGCCACACGGGGGAGAAACCGTACCAATGCCAGATGTGTGACCAGAGTTATCAACAACCACATCAACTGCGCGAACATATTCGAATCCATACAGAGGAAAGACCGTACCAGTGCCAGACATGTCAAAAACGGTTTATGCGCTTAGCTTGTCTTAGAATTCATGAAAGAATTCATACCGGCGTGAAACCGTACCACTGCCAACTATGTGAATTTAAAACTAACCAAACAGGCCATGTAAAGAGGCATATGATGACACATAGCGGTGAGAAGCCTTACTTATGCCAGGTATGTCAGAAAACGTTTTCAAGCGCTTCATGTTTAAGAAGTCATGAGAAAACCCACTCTGTGTCGCACCCGAGTTTGTAAAAACATTTCCGAAGTCTACAGTCTTCAACATTTATTTTGGAATTCATATGTAATAAATGCCATAAGTATACATTTTCATGCTATCAGTTTTCACGCAATCATGCTGATCGGACATCAATGAAGATTGAAGACTCAAAGCAGAATGAAATAAACTAATTGACGTCATTGATGCATAACCATAGGTAAGCAATAAGTGATCTATTCAATGTATGATTGTATTCACTATGAAATTAATACATATCAAATCACACAACATCAATTAAGACATTTTTATTTGATTTTAGCATACTGCAACTGACTTTTCTGTAGAATTTGATATATGCAAGGATCCAAATTTTGCTTTATTGTCGTTGGACTATTATTAACTTTAGTTAAGTGGTTTTAGTTAAGTGGCTTGTAGCCAAGAACCCTTTACTTTTTCTAGGCATACATGTGTTTGCCCTTTGGGTGAGTTGGTTGGTGTAGTGAGTCACTCAGTCAATTAAAGTTAGCATTTAATGTTGTTAAATTGGCCATTAAGTCAATCCATCAATTCAATGAACTCTAACACTTTGACCGCGGGACCACTTATTGTCCATCTGTGATGGTCAAAAATTAGAATCGACCCACCCGGTTTGAAAGTGACACCAGATGACCACACAAACAGTTCTCTATTGGCCATCTTTGTCTGACTAATAAGATCTGGCAATTAAAACGACACCGTTGACATTGACTGCTCTGTACAGAAGCGACTTAAATGAAAATTAGATGTGTGACGCTCCTGTCAAAGAGCATTGACAAGCCAAGGTCAGAGTTTAACACATTGATTGTTAGGAATGAGATATCTCGTCATAAATTAGGTATGCCTGGACGCGAGGGTTGAGATATCTCGTTCTCCAGAGTCCTGTATTGAAGGCAAACATTGCTACAATGGATCTTGACATCTCAATGGTCTTTGACAGCAGTGATGCGTGTCTGATTAGCATTTGAGTCGATTCGGCACAGGCTGTGATCCATTAGACCAGCGGCGAGAAGCGTATACAGAGTTTAAATTATGGCACGGCTTATGTGCGTCGGAGAACAATAGACCCTTCGGTGTCACTGTGGGGGTCATCAAATGGTCAGTCAGATTCTGCCGCTGTTGGAAGATATTTCCCGTCGCGGGAATTGTGTTAAGAGACATAGGCCTATAGCGAGTGTCTGTGCACGAAAAGTAACCTACACACTGTCCAATTTACTCTTTTGAGAAACTTGGAAGCTTGGATATTCGGGGGGGACAGACAGCATTGCTCCCCCCCACAAGACTTTTGGAGGGACAGTCCCCTTTTGTACCCCCCCCTCATGATTTACACCACTGAGAGTAGCCACTGACAAACCAGCGAAAATGGCATTTCCAAATTCAATTCTAGTGCAAATGAGAGCATTGGTGAGGGTCAGCTGGCATGGGAGGTGGATGGTGCAGAATTGGCAAAGATGATAAGAACAGGTGTGGGAAACAGCATTCACATGAGCAGACAGGGTAAATGTTGTTCTTTCTCAAATTCCTCCTACAAGCCATTACATTTGTATTTTTTGTGTGAATTGTGTGTAAGATAATAACTGAATTTTATGTATCATAAATCGTATTTTCTGTGCTATTTGTTATTTTAGCTAATTTCCATAAGATATCTCTAACTTGTGAAAGGGTTGATAGTTTGTCTCATCTTGTTTTAGGGGTTGCATTCGGAAATCAATGGTAGAAGTGAATCTTTTGATCAAGTAAGCCATTCAGCTCAGAATTTGATCCAAGTCTATTCAAATGATGATCCCTTCAGAATTCAGGCACAGGCCGATGACTTGAGACAGAGGTGGCTGGACATCATCAACAGGTACCAGAAACAAAGCCCTCAGAATTTCAGAAATATTAACTCTTTCGCAGCTATGTTGTTTTTTACAAATATGTAACCCGTAATAAATTACGGGCTATTTCATCAACGACCTCTTATCAACGGCACTAACGCTCGTCCAACATGCTTTGAACTATAACAACTGAGCATACCACGTTTCTGCCTTATATAATGTCAGACATGAGCTATCCTTAACAAAGGTGTCCAATCTAAAAACAATAAATAACGCTTATATATTGGTTTTGATCAATTTATTCGCTACGGCGTCAATCGTTAGGTCGCGCCTCTGAGTAGAGAGCTATTATTTTCAAATTTACATTTTCATTCTCATTAAAAAATTATACTGGTTACAGCTCGCGACCTGAGAATTATAGTGTTCTATGCAACATTTTGGCCAAACAGAGAAAATCGAAAAAGAAAGTTTAGAGCTATAATTTTTTAACAAACAGTTTTTGGTGAAACATAAAAGGAAAATAATGTTTAGAAGACATTTATGTAGCTATCTGTAACTTTGAACGATCGCATAAATGAAAGTTTTAACAATAAAAAACACAATTTGAAGGCAACTTTCGGAATTTGTGCAAATAGAACAAAATGTTACAGACACAACTAGAAAATGTTGATTGTTATTATGTTTCATCATCACATAGAACAGTATCTTTTTAGTAAAGCGAATCGTGGCTGGCGATATCATCAGCTGTGAAAACCATAATGTAATAAATTCTAAAAGATTTTTTATTGTTTGGACAATCTTAAACGGACATAATCGCTCTCATTGTACAGTTTAGTACAGTATGATGAGTAGCTTAGCCTATAGGCCCCTATAGCTCGCCAGTGCGAGCAATGATCGACGAGACTTCCTTGAAGAACTGTTCACAGTGAAGCAATGAGACTTTGTCTGTAGACATTCAAGTCGAAGCTCAAGACTTTTCTTTTTGTACAATCTTGGAAATTTTGTCTATCTTGTGTTGTTATCATACAGCTGAAACTGTATGCTTTTAATCTAGTTGTAGAGATGTGGCGGAAATTGGTTTCAGCCACCGTTTACGCTTACTATGTGTTTCCGTTGTGAATTTCTTATATCGCTGCCCTATACAAATCATGTGTGAGGACGCTTCGTTCACCATGTGAGTTGGCTCTACCTATTATGTCTTCTAGAAGGTAGAAGAAGAAAGTTTGCCATTGTTTTTGAATACGACGAGTGTCGTGGGGACTGGGAAAGAAAATCCATCGTTTACGAAGTTACATGAAGAAACCTCAACACCGCTGGCAGATGAAGGACGCCCAGTCGCCCAAGGCAGCTTCCGACATATTTGGTACCAGATCAAGTGGGGTCAGTGTACTAAGTGTAAGCGTGGCCCAAGTTGACATCACAACAAGTGATTATAATAGGATCGATAAGGAGCAAGACAAGAATTAATTCCAGACGTTTAAAAATTCATTTTGGTATGAAGTGCAATAGTGCATGTTGAAAGCATCAACATATCTGTTGAATTAACTTTATTATTCTTTATTAGCTGAAAATTTTCAATCCCCGAGGGTGCCGAAGGTGCGTAACTGACAGCAGGGGTCTCAGGGCCTGGCCTGGCTTTGGCCAGGGCGCCTCCAATGTATTAAGACGGCCCTGCTTGAACTCCTCAATGAAAGCTGTGAGTGTAGCTGCTAAAAGAAGTGCAGACAAGATCATTTGGTGCAGACAAGAAATATATGATGCAGCAGATGCACGGATCAATATCCATATGATATCATCTAAAACCTGCACTTTACTGATCTGAAATGAGAGTATCCACTAGTTGAGAGACTAAACATCATAAGAAATTGCCCAGTTAAGCATTACCGTGGCAAAAACATCCTTCGACTTAGTCCAAACAAAAACGCAGTCACCTCCTCACACATGACAACTCTCAACCCTTTAAAGGGTATATGCCTCAGTGGCCACAAAACAAGTTCATTCACTCATTTCGAACATTTACATAGCCTTCCTCAAGAAGATTACTCACTCAGTACTACTCAGAGGCGCTCACAACACCAGTGCGGCTAAAGAGTACAGTCTAAAGATGAGAAAAACACTGGCGAGATAGACCTTGGAGAAATGGGGAGCTCAAGAGAGAGTCTATGCCAGGTAAAGAGGCCCACAACATAGAAGGTCGGTTTTGTCTAATGGAGGTACGAATGAAAGGAACTTGAACGAGACCCTGGCGATTAGATGAGCGAGCCGGTTTCCCACTACCTTCCTGCATCCTAATTCATCACATGGTCTTGTTTTAGGAACAAGCAATGCTGAAGATACCTTAGAAAATGTTTCTCACTATGCTATGCAGAATCAGACGTAAAACTGGAAGGAAGTGGCCGTAGAAGAACTGACAGCTTTTGTTAGAATTCTTACGACAATGGGTTTGCACAAAACACTGGTACTCTTCAAAAAACATTGAAAAATGGCCCTACATCGCATATCTCATGCAACAAGGGGTATGAATACATTCGCTGAATGAGAGTGGACCATTTAGATGAAATGCGAGGTCGATATAACGTCAGCTGCAGTTCTAAATACTTGTGAATGCAGATCCTGTATTTCCTTATGGACTGTTCTGTCGTCAATGCTCACATACTGTTTGGTTCTGTTCATTAACAAGAACCTGTCACAATGTTTGAGTTTTTAAACCAACTGTTTTGAGGACTTGATGGCAGTTTCTTATCACGTTCTAGCTTGGAGGGAGCCATATCTATTGCAAGATGTCGAAAACACAAGGCATTTCTATTGAAACCAACTGGTGATCCCTCTGAAGTTAGACCCATGTCTGTTGATGTGCATATGCAAGAACTTGTCAGTCCGTCGGCGTTGTCGACTCTCCAGCAATAGATAGAACAAACGCTCCAGAATAAGGTGCAGCTTCCATGGAACTTAATCCAAACATCTTGCTTTTATAACTTTCACAAGTAGGGCACAGGTCAGACTGTGAGCACTCAGCACAGCATATCTTGGAAGCATTACTGTTTTGTTGATGCAGAAGGCTACACAAATTTATACTTTCTCTTCAACATAACAGTCCAATTGCACATAAACATTAGTTAATTATCGCCTCTCACATTGGATTCTTAATGGGCAATGACTGTATTTAGCCAGGAACTGTTTACATCGACCGGGCAATGGCAATCAAACTGCTTTTTAGTAAATTACAGATATTATTATTACAACAACCAATGTTCTTTGTCGTCAATTTTCTTCAACGTATTGTGTATTTACATTTGTGCCCTTATTCCCTTAAAGGTCTACTGTGCCACACCACAGATCATCTTACGGATCAGAGCACACTTGCTTGCTCTCGCATCATGATCTTGCACATCAATGGCTAAGCTCACATTTCTTACATTTCATAAGCCTCCACAATCGTCTGACTAACGCATCAGTCACCCCATGACGCTATATAAATACATAGTTACATACATACATACATACATGAGCATGATGAAATGGACAGAAGAGGCTTCCTCAGGACCAAGCGACTTGGAATTCTCTCATACTCAGCCCCTCATGCCAAAGTCCTGCGGGTTGCACGGTTTCAGAACATTAAGTGGGACGCCAGCCATGGTCTGCTCTCAAACCAGGACTCCAGTT
The DNA here is from genome assembly GCA_034693945.1 of Dendrobaena attemsi. Lineage (NCBI taxonomy): Eukaryota > Metazoa > Annelida > Clitellata > Crassiclitellata > Lumbricidae > Dendrobaena > Dendrobaena attemsi. Next base: position 9,125 of record JAQFXW010002571.1, read on the forward strand.
ACTAAAACCAGCGCTCCTGTAGTTTTCTTTTTCTTACCAGATAAAGAGAATTGAAATTTTAGCATAGCGGACTATTTTAGTAAGACAATTGAAACTTTAGTTGAGTGGACTACTTCAAAACATATCCTCCCCGGCTTGCCTCTGAAGCACTTCTAAAGACAACAACCACAGTGTGCAATTGTATTTGTTTTGTCCAGTAAACTACACTTCACTGCTAAATGTCAAATTGCCAACTGCTATTTCAACTATGGAACACTTAGGAACTCCATTGCATTTAATGTGTACAGCGTTGTCTAGCGCCGCTGTTAATGGCATTATACCAGCCTGTGGTCAGTCTGAACTTGTTACCATCTGTGAACTCTATTTAGGAAGCTATTGGTTGGTCTCAGTGATTATGAGCAATGACTTTTCTAGTTATTTGATATTTGCTTACTAGCCAAGACATGTTACGTCCCAATGATATTTCACACGACGTAAGCAAATGCAGCATGTACATCAGGGCTCTGTAAGGGCATTGCCAAATTTCATTTACAAATACGGCATAAAGCAGAAGATCACATGGTGCTCATCGACAAATCAACAGCTGATACTGATCACGCATTGAACTATATTTCAATCAAAATGAGGATTCTCTGCCGCAGGACAAGGATATTTGGACAAAGAATAGACGATATCAAGAAGACATGGCAAGAGGATGGAGGGAAGCACACATTTTATTTCATTCCACGCAAGTGCCTGCTTGCACTACAGCTTAAACCATCATATATGTCTGCTAAATTTCCTCCTGACACAAATATAGCTATCATATGCAAGTTCACCTTAGACTGGGAAGATAACTGGACCATGTAAAATTGTAAATCCAACATGATTTTATAGACATCTCCTGTCGCTGCTGCAACTGCTTTGTAGAGCAAAAAGCTATTCAACATATTACATCGACAAAGTCGGATAAAATTTCAGATGCTCTGTGTAATGGGACTAGGGCAGAAACTGTGAACACATGGAACGCAATACTGTACTTGCAATTTGACATTTATGGAATGCCACTGCATTAATACCAAAATGAGAGAAATTGTAAAAGACACAAGCTGAAGAGATAAAGCCACAGCTTTCCATGCAATTCCAGCTGTTGGATCCAACACAGGCAAAGTTTCTAGACAGGGCAGTAGCAAAACGCATACGAGGGAGTCCTTGGAGAGCTGACGGAAGAATGCCACGACCTGAAATCAGGAGACTGAAATGCGGAAATCCCTGATATTATGTGGAGCAGAGCCAACACGGCAATTGCAGGTAAGGGTCAGGATCTGAAAGTGCTTATGCTGCTGGATGGGGAGCAAATGAGTCCGTATAACACATGGCAACAGGATAGCAACAGTCAAAGCTCACAAGATGACTAACAATAAACATAGTACCTTCAATCTCAAGGGAGTTCATCAGATGCATATTAAATTGCTAACTATTTAAACTAAATCAGTTGAACTGAAAGTAATTATCTGTACTACGATTCAATGGCCAGTAGAGCAATATTTGAATTACTCCACTCTTTTTCTCTTACATAAACCATCACAAAATACCAGTACCTCCAGAAACAAGATGCTCTTCCAAACAACTATACAACGAACCAGTCATTTATATCATCTCACCAGCATTCGACGGGAGATATCACTAGAAACGGCTAATAAAGCCCTGTCTCTACAATACTTCAGCAACTAAGTCCTGATTAATCTCAAACTTTCTGATAGATTTGGTACAATTAAAACATGGTTGATTGTGCTATTACTTTTTTTAATAAATCAGCATGCTGCATTGCAGTTCAGACGCTTAAAGAACAAAATGGTTCATGATCATATACATTGAATTATTTTATAAAAAAAAACCGAATGTCAACCAGTACAATTGTTGGATGTGCACTGCTTCAAATGCACATTTACAAACTTATTGAATGTAATTAACAGTGCCACAAAAGTGACTGATTTCTGCATAATAATTAAATTTGACAAGAAATGTTTCAGACTGAAACTTCTTGGCCACTAATACAAAACACTGACACAGGTGCCGGAGGTCAAAGGTTTGTTTCACAATTCTCTGCTACATGCAATCAATCTCTTGCAGCAGTGAAGAAGACTTTCAGTGATAAACACTCTCAGCAATTGAATTTCTACCTGCAAAGTTGTGGACGTCGAAACTTGAAAGCGACGCAAAGAATCCATCTTCTGCGATTCACCTACTTGAAATGGTGATGCGGTGGTGGCCGAAGCCGTAAGTCAATATCAAGCAAATTCTGTACAGGTCTGTCAGCAGTTGGTGGCGGTTTAACTAAATGCGGCGACACCTTTTTGCTCATGATGTGTTGTCTCAGGTCTGTCAGATCACAAAAAGTTAAGTTAAACCACAGAAATAGACATACACTCCTCCACTATGTACTTGACCCAGATATTTGTGGATGACCGTCTTTTAATATCAAAGTGGATTGGACATATTTTTTATTCCTGTAGAACAGATGAAGTTGATATCTGAAAGATACTGGAAAAGGACTAATAATGATTGAAAAGTAGGTTTATTACCAAAAATGGACAAAGTTACCTGGTAAGAAATTGGCACATAAAATGGCTAATCAAATTGAAATTTGGGTCATCATATTTTTAGCCTTTTATAATTCATTCCATTAAAAATAAAAAGAATTGTATTACAATTACAACAGTTCATCTAATAGAATTCTGACAATGGTGGCAGAACAGCATTGACACTCGTGCATTGAAAACTGGTCCAGGAAGCAAAGATTGTCCCATAATTTATTGCACAGGTCAACTTTGAACTCTCATTTAAAACCAGAGTGACCCTAAGGATCTTTACAGATTATTATGTTTGACAATGCGATTACTCTTTTGCCTATCAAGAGCTAACTGGAAGTCCTTCCGAATGGAAATTCAATTAGTTAATATATATGTATACTACGTGAAGATAACAGTAACCTCAGCATTCTTCAAAACTCACAAATATTTATTTTTATTTATTTATTCACACATTTCAATACCGCCCCTTCAAGTCCACTACTACTCAGAGGTGGTCAACTACAGCCCAAAGGTGTGTCATAGTTTACACGCAAAGTGCCACGAGCAATTGTGAGTGGACTTGCTCAAGGTCCGTACGCGGCAGGTGGGATTCGAAATTGCTACCCTTCGGTTGCAAGGCGGCGACATTCACCACTACACTACCGTGCCCCACGCGGTAGTGTTACCGCGGTAGTCTAGTGGTATACCGTCAGCATCAGACAGAGAAACATACCTGGCTGTGGGAGCTTTGGTCCAGAATCAGCAGATGATACCCCAGCACTGTGCTCCTTGGAAAACGATGCGCCTCGTCTCCTGGATGATGGCGTCCTTCTGTCTTGAAAAGAATCGGAAAGTGGATCCACACTGCGAACCAAATGGTTCGATGGAGTCTGAAGAAGAGCCCCAACAGCTGGGTTTGAATTCAGACCCATTCTAACAACAGATGCGTCAGGCTGAAGAAGCTGCGGTGACTCCGTTGCACTTTGAGGTGTCTTTAGAAGGACTTTTCGAGTAGATGGTCCACAAACGGGAGAATTGAAGTGTTTTCTTGCAATCTCATGCATACTTGACACAGAAGAATCTAACTTGTGAAGTTTCATAGCTGGTTTACTGATTGGATTTTTACCGACCATTTCTGCACCAGTAGATCTTACTAGAGCACTTGAAACAAAACCTGCAATATTCCTTTTGTATTTACTTGTATTTGCATTCCTGACATCACCAGCCC
>JAQFXW010002572.1:0-12903 GCA_034693945.1 Dendrobaena attemsi
GTCGGGACCGTTTCTGAGTAGTAGGAGACTTGAAGGGGCGGTATAGAAATGTGTGAATAAATAAAATAAATAAATAAAAATAAATGCACACAAAATTAATTATTTTAAGTTTTCATTTCCTTTTCACTGTTAAAAATGCTTTAGCATACAACTGGTGCGCTCATTGTTTAACAAGCATTTGTTGTTTTACACTTTTTTAAATACAGTAGGCCTGTAATGCTAGTGATTACCTCCACCGTGGATGGGATATTAATACTCACAACACCAGAACGATATAGGCCCAGGCCTATAACTTCACATTTGCTCATATAGCGTAAATCTTCAGCTAAGCATATAAGAGACGCCGTGAGGAATGAGACTCCTATCAAAATTTACCAAGCGACCCGCCAGTATATATTATATATATTATATAATATGCCTATATATACAGGGTGGGCCCAAAAAATGACTTACTACGATTTTTAATATTTCGGTCAAAAGTAAGAATTTTAAAATAAATTTTACAAACTGAAAGACAATTCATCTATACGTATAACTGCAAAAGGTTACCAAAACATTTCAAACAGAGCAAAACCTATAAGGCAATTCATATCTGCATAATTATAACGACCAAATCTTATCGAACTATGTCAGACTCGATAAAAATTACAGCACTTTTAATTAGCATTTGCTGTGTTACACATTTTTTGAATACAGTAGGTCTATAAGTGGACTCACTAAAAGGTCAAAAATTTAGGGCCTCCTTGTTACACCATGCAGCAGTAAAGATCTGCATTTCAGTATAATAGTATAATAATTTATGTTAATTTGTTGATTTTTGATTACAATAAATGATTGATTGATTGATGTTAGTAGTAATACAGATAATATCCAGTACAGACTGATAATAATATACGTCACCAATTGCATATGCGCATGCGTACACATAGAGACGGTTAACAACATGGATCGCGTGCCATGGATGTAGCCCCTCGTAAATCTCTCTTTGAGTGATCACGGTATGATCACGTTCAATGACTTCAAATGACAAGCAACTGTGAAATTAATCAAACGTGTAAGGACCTGAATACTTTGCGTCACCGCAGAGCCTACGTCGTGGGGGCATGGACGCAGACTGCGTCCAATTTGGGCCGGGGAAATTTTATCCCCCCCTAATGAAACGAGACGAAGAGAATGTTAGAAGTAGCTACAAAGCGACTTTTAGACGTGATGACTAAGCCTAAACAAGGTCATCAACTTTATTGCGGATGCGATTGGAAAAAATGTAGGACAAAAGTGGTTATGACTAAACAAATTGTCGTCTGTTTTTCTCAGAGGGGGGATTGCTTCCGGGTCGTAGGGGGGAGTCGTAGGCCAATACGTCACTGTCATGAATATTGCTTACGCAAGAGTACATGCTGCGTTCGACAACATGACGTACCAACCGATTATGCAGATCATAATAAATAATATTATCACAGACCGGAAGAGGTGGACGTTCAAATAAGACCAGACAAGCCATTGAGTCTGCAGAGGCGTAATCGTATAAATCCTAGATTTAAATCGGCTTTCATCATAGCCCTAAATGATAGCCATAAACCAAAGCCTGTCTACAACGTCTGCATTGGCTCCAGTTACAATGTACTTATTGTCATAATAGCCAGTAAGCAAAATATAAATTCACTGGCATTCAGCAGCTCATGATTTTCGCTGATGTGAACAATGATTATAGACCCAAACGAATATGTGATGAGAAACAATTACTGTATTTGACACGGGCCTATCCCACGTCGTGCGGACGCCTAATCATAACAGACAGTAGGGTCTAGTTTGCCGTTTTCCCAATTAATTCTTTCATTCAAAACTTAGAAAACGTACACATACTCATTACTCACTCACCAATCCGATATCTTGATTCCTCTCTCTTTTTCTTACCGTCCTTGTCGCTTATGCTGTAAACACCAGCCGCCGCCTCAGCCACCTGCCTGTTTTTCTGCCTGACTTCTTTGGATACTGAATTCATTAGTAACGATTCTGACTTGACTAAGCGCCAGTGAATAAGCTGCAGACTCCAGCAACTTCACTTTCTGGGCGTTATAGAAGTTTCGAGTTATGATTATACGACAAGTCGTGGCAGATGGATATAGAATTATACAGCTTGTCTCATTTGAAACCTCTCTTTCCTCTCTTAGGTTCTGAAGAGACTTTGTAGTGCATATTAACTTCGACACTACTCTGGGATGTTGTGGAGGATCGCCTCTGAGTAGTAGTTGACTCAGACTTGAATAGGCGGTATAGAATCCTATATGAATGACAATGATTATTATGAGGATGGGTGACCACTATTTTTATTAGTCCTCTCACTCGCCGCATTATCTTCCCATCGACCGTGAGTGTAGGTCTATACAGGGGCTTCTATCCCTATACCCAGCGGGCGCACTTGCGCCCAGTGGAAAACAGGGGGAACATTTCATAATGTATAATTTTCAGATACAGGGGGAAGACTGGTCAGAGGGGATGGAAGAATATTTTTGAGGGGGAAAATGGAAAGTCATGAGTTTTTTTAGCCCGGCTGCTTGGGAGGATAGAAGCCTCTGGGTCTATGCCTTATGGATTTGAAACGCAAGGGCAACCAGCAAGCTGGAAATTTTATCTCGCTTGTTGACTACACCTTAGACCGTGTATATAGATCTACCTAAGTCCTTCCCGTGCGTTTCTGCACATCGAAAGCAGCTTCTACACTAAAATCAAATAAAAAAATCAATGTTGATTCAAGCAATAACAGCTAAACTGAGGCACAGTTGAGCCTCGAAGAGGTTTGAAACAAAGGTTTACCCAAAAGGGACAAGGTAACGATAAGTTAGGGCCACCTATAGTAAACAGAATGGATTTCAAGCAGGGCTTATTTTATCGTACAATTACGCACAAAATGTGCAGTGATAACTTGAAAATGCAGTCTCATAGAAGTAATAAGAATGGGATACATGCATGTTCTGATGTTCATTGCATTTTCAGTCTGCAGATTGCATTTTCTTGTGAATATAAGGTAATGACATTGGAAGCTAACATAACATGATTTTGTGCAGCGACAGAGTTTTCTCAAAACATCTTCTGATTACAGGATGGCGCCGTGACAGCAAAAGAACACGAGACCAGATCAATAGCAATGAAAATTGGGTAACAGACAAACAAGGCTGTCCTTATATTAGGTATATTAAATGACCTTTTTGTCATTACCTTTATGGGGCGCGGTAGTGTAGTGGTGAAGGTCGCCGCCTTGCATCTGGAGGGTTGCAGTTTCGAATCCCACCCGCCGCGTAGGGACCTTGAGCAAGTCCTTCACTCACAATTGCTCGTGACGCTTCGGCGTGTAAACTCCGACACACCTCTGGGCTATAGTCGGGACCGCCTCTGAGTAGTAGGAGACTTGAAGGGGCGGTATAGAAATGTGTGAATAAGTAAAAATAAATAAATAAATGTTCATTTTGTTAGCGTAAAGCATGCCTGTTAGAGGGACGAAGCCCAGAGCACCATTATAAGCTCTCAAGCCGCCACTCTATGTATCACCGGATCCGTCGCCTCTCATTCCACGACAGCTCCAGACTGTGGACCAGACATCGCAGGTTCATCTTCGGTGGTTCCTGTCTCATTCTTTGCTGATAAGAACACGGTCGACTTATCTTTCAGCCGGAGAAGTCTTGACGAAGACGGATAGACACAGAAACTATGCTGACTTCGTTTTACCATTGCCATCGTGCTGTCCATATCCAACATTTATCCAACAATGTAAACTTAACAATTTATCTCACATCCAAAAGTTAAATTATTTCATACCAAACAATTTATTCCATACCCAACAGTTTAGGGGCCTATTATGTCTGTAGGCGAATTTCGGATTTCTTATTTCTGTCCAATATAACGACTGCTGAAATTCGACACTCAACCATCTAGGCCCCTATATACACAAATGATCTGTTTGCTTTTACTCGTGCATGTATCGGTTATTCACTGTCACATTTACAGGATACTGATGTTACTTGACAGTAAAGAGCACACATATAGAATTATGTATGTGTATACAGTTTACACACTGAACTGTCTACCGTCTACGAACAGCCCAACAACATTTGAACATTATTGAACAAGCCGCCTATATATAAATGCATTGTTATCTGCTTCGATTAGACATTACTGTCGAGAGCGAAGCGTGAAGACGATCTATAGACCTATAAAAATTATTATGCCATGGACTGCAGCAGCAGCGGTGAGGTCCGAAGCGAGATTCATCTCTCGCTGTTTCTTCCATCCAGGGAAATCCGAAATCTTTGAACCGAGTGCATTGCTGGAGAATCGACATAGATGGAAAAATTCAAGTGCATTGCTGGAGAATCGACATAGATGGAAAAATTCAAACAACTGGCATAGGCCATGCGCCACCATTTGCAGAAGAGAAACCTGCATCCGATCAATGTCGTAGATATATATCCTGCAGGTATAATGTATCGACAGAGGGCACTGCAGTAAACGATCGGAGAAAAGTAGACCTATTATTATTCGGTTGGCAACAATCCTTTCTCTTTGATCACGACTGTCTCTCAGGGCTTTCTTTTAGCGTGCAGCTGTACACAGATGTGCAGTTCTAAATCGAATTTGTGCAGTTGTAAAAGCTGTTTTGTGCAGTTCAAAAATAGTAAAAAGGACAGAAATGTACATCATTTAGCATCAAATTATCAAAATTCTTTTGGTTTCTGGCGCTTCGCCCCAGACCCCGATGGTAGATATCACTTAAGTCTTAAGAGGATGTGCAGCACTGGTCGAAAAACGTTGGGGTGGTTTTTAACCCCATTTATGGTTGGAAGTAGGCCGAGATAATGGCTCAAATGCACTCCATTTGGCATCAAAAAATCAAAATTTCGCCGGCTTTTGTGGCTTTGCTCAGACCTCACTAAGTCGATATTTCTTGAGAGGATTTGCAGCTCTATGGTGGAAGACCTTTGGGGTCGTTTGTGACCCTAGTTGTAGTCGAAGGGTCAAAATAATCAGTGACAAATTGAAAGTAAATAATGGCTCAAAATGCACTCCCTTTGTCATCAAATTATCAAAATTTCGTTGGCTTAATACAGTTCAAGTGACGCGCATGCCAACTCGAAGACATTCAAGGAATATTGTAATCGCCCTTCACACGCGTTTCCATGCACTTTAAACCCTGTTCAGAAAACAAAACAAAATAAAAAATTACCTGCATGATGATTCTGACCGGGTTGAGGATCCGTGGGACGACATGCATAGGCCTATGTATATGCCCGACCGAGTTTAACCCTTAGAACCCGACAGGCCGGTTTTCCGGCCTATTGTCCATAGCGTTCAAAGGGTTAAGACTAAAGGAGTTCGCACGGCACGACAGGCATATTTTGCTTGGTCACTTGCTTGGTTACATGCATTCTGTCAAAGCTTTCAACATCTACCTCTACAGCTTTCCACACTCAAAGTTGAAGTTTCACCTCTTCAAACAGTCATAGATCTATGCCCTGATTCCTCTGAGTTTCTCCCTTCTAACCCTAGTCCTAAACGACACCCGCCTTAACAGCTGCCCTGCCCCTCTGACCTCCTGGAAATCGACCTCGGACCACCACAGACTTTCTTCTGACTAACCATTTTGACTTTAAGCAGCGCTCGTGAATTAGCTGGTGCTCAGCGCGGCTTGGCTTTACAGTGCGCTCTGAAATCCCGAGACGACTATTACGTTTACGATTACGTGCACATATAATATTATAGGCTACATAGCAAATAATAAAATTAAGGTCTAAAGCTAAACTGCTTAGCTTCTTCTGTAACATTGAAACTGCATCTTCCTGGTTATGTCTGTCTCTCCGTCTTTCCCTATCTCACTGTTTTTGTCTGTCTGTTTTGCTCTGTCTCTCTCTGTTTCTCTGTCTCTCTCTTTCTGTTTCTCTCTCTTGTCTCATGCATGGACAGTTTTGACACTGACTGTCTATTTCTTAATTCCTTAATCCGTTGTCGATGGACAGATTTCAATATCATTTTATAATTTAATGAGGTGCAACTCTTTTTTGGAAATATACTTTTTTGACACATAGGCTATCATGATTATTAAGATCGAATTAATCGGTTATCAACTGTTAATATATTCGCCAAATAATTGTATATTAAATCGTTCAGTTTGATAGATGTGCAATATATCCAATATTGAATACTGCACATGCTGAGTTTCCAGTCCAGATTTAATTTGGCACGGAATGACGGAAGGGCAATATTGAAGCTGATCTTGCTCTCTGAGATCTCCTCTCCTCTTTCTAATATCACCGTTGACACCTATTTGCAATATCCAATTAAGTCTTCAGTATTGCTATCTCTCTGGCTGATCGCCACTAGAAGCAGCAGAACCGTCGTGTCATCTCTCACAGATGCAGATTTGCAACTTTATTGTCTCGTCGCATCCGCACATCACAATCATCCTCGTAAATGCTATTGACAGGCTCTTGGCAGATGCTGGCCCACGAATACGTACAGGCATCTATAATACATAATATAGATATACTATCATATACATATATGGTATATGATAATATATAGTGTATGATACATAATATGGATATACTATCATATACATATATGTGTAGCGTAGGTAGGTTGTAGTGTAGGTAGGTTGTAGTGTATGTAGGTTCAAGGTTGTGTAATGTAAATATCTTCTGTAGTGTGAGATTGATCTTCAGGTACGATTCACTTGGCGGCGATAACCGCCGACGCTGACGATCTTTCGCGCAGCTGACCATTGCTCGGCCACGGCCCAGAGGCCGACACACAAAGACGACGCTCAACAGTACTGTAGTTGATTCTTTTAATGTAACAACTTGACGACAATATCTTCAAGACTACAGCAGTAGAACTAAAACTGAACTGATCTGATCTGATCTAAGACCGAACTGACTCGTATATGTTTCACTGAGTTGCTATTAATACTTGAAGTTCGTCTGTCTCTCTATCTATCCTCTCTCTCTAGCTCTGTCTATTTGTCCTTCTGTATGTCTGTGTCTACGTGGCATCTGGTCAGTTGGTCAGTGGGCTATAGTACTTCGGACTAGCAGGCGCCGTCGTGGGTTGGAATGCAGGCCTAATACGTCGGTCAGTCAGTCTGTGTCCAAGTGTATGCCACATCACTTACTGGTGTCATTGAGTACAGTCCATCAATGCATGGCGCCACAGAAGTCAACCCCTACATATTTCCCCTCCATTCAAAAAGTTGATGCTCCTGCATCAAACCTTTACAGAAGCAATGTGCAAATAATGTATGGCTAGAACAACAAATAGTAAAAGGAGTTACACATGAAAACCAGTGCAATGTATTGCTAGGCAAAGATCCTCTATAATTCGGCTCATGATCCGTTTGGGCGTTTCAAGCTACGCCGCTTAGGGAGCGCTACAATACTATCTCAGACATACACGGGTTTCCAAGGAACAGCTTAAGGAAGCGTCTTGTTCCTGTAGAAATGATCTGTTGCTCAATTCATTGCGCTGGCATTCGAAGGCATCGCTCAACTAATTCGCTGTTTACCTCATTTAAGACACATTATTGCTATGGACTAGGCATTAAGTGAAGAGCGACTTCAAATGTGGACCTGCATTACGATATGGACATCTGTTCTGAAGACACATTTATACAGGAGGGAACATCAGACATTAACTAGGCAAATTAACTATTATGCTATCTGTTTGTGCTAGACTGGAGAATTGGATGTTGTGTCCAGACACCATTAGAGAGGAATGCTCATTAGTGGTCTGGATTCTGCCCTGCTAAACTAATAAAGTCCAAGTGTGCACTTATCTAAACATCAAGATTTCCAAGAGTTGGTCATTGGCCTAAATTATACAGTTCACTAGCTACGTGTATGCAGACATGCAGTAGATAAAACGATGATAATGACGAGGATGAAACAAGCAACTACAAAATAAGAATGCACAGAACCTAAGACCAATAGAACATAGCATGTGCCTAGGCTTATAGGCATTCATAAAGTCGACTCATAGTTTATAATGAATACCATGAGCTAGAAGTCCTAATGAACAGTTCAGATTGTGCACAGGAGCACAGCAAGAATTTCCACTAACATGCACCAAGCTGGCTTGAATAGAGCTATAGGCCTACATGAGCCAAAGTACTGCACGTAACCGTGTTTATAATTCTAATTAAAACTGGTCATCGACATGTTATAGCCAACATACTTAAAATAGTAATCTAACGATTATGATAACAATTCAATGGCAAAATAATAACAATTTAGTAATGTGCAAACGAAACGTGTACATAAAAGAGTTTGACGAGTTGTAGACCTGTAAAACACAAATAATAATAGGTTGGCAACGCTCAACGATTATGCGTTCCCATCCGCGTGAGCAGAATTCGGTGGCAGAGTTTTCTACTGGTTGAATCTAAGTGTTCCATGATGACGAAACCGATAGTCAGGTCACAACGTTCTCCATTTACAGTGCGTCTGATGCGAACTTATTCTGTTGAAGAGAAACGAACGGAAGAAGAAAGTCTTTGTGGTGAGAGGTCTTGGCGAAGATCGGTGATTAGAGTGTCATGGTTAGACGCGGGTCGGAGATGATGGCGAGACGAAGACGACGACGGTTATTGATTCAGATTCTTTAAAGTGTTAATGTTAACTGTTACCTTCATCGCTGAAATTAAACGTCGAAGTTAGATCGTGGATGAGCGATGAGAAGCGATCGAGAGGCGTCAGGTGATGAACGAAGAATGACGCAGGGTGAAGTTCGAAGTCGGCGACTGTAACTGTTGATACACGAGGAAGGACTTACGAAAATGTAAATGTAGAGAGTTGAGAGACCGGATCAGGCGTCGGTTGACTGATCAATGGCGTTGTATTGGGAACTCCTTGGCTGCAGAGGTACGACGGCATCGATTGGTTCTCCATCAACTTGTAGTGTAGGTAGGTTCAGTGGTTGTGTAATGTAATTATCTTCTGTAGTGTGAGATTGCTCCTCAGGTACGATTCACTTGGCGGCGACAACCGCCGACGCTGACCATTGCTCGGCCACGGCCAGAGGCCGAAACACTTCGACGACGTTCAGTAGTTGATTCTTTTAATGTAACAACTTGACGACAATATCTTCAAGACTACAGCAGTAGAACTAAAACTGAACTGATCTGATCTGATCTAAGACCGAACTGACTCGTATATGTTTCACTGAGTTGCTATTAATACTTGAAGTTCGTCTGTCTCTCTATCTATCCTCTCTCTCTAGCTCTGTCTATTTGTCCTTCTGTATGTCTGTGTCTACGTGGCATCTGGTCAGTTGGTCAGTGGGCTATAGTACTTCAGACTAGCAGGCGCCTTCGTGGGCTGGAATGCAGGCCTAATACGTCGGTCAGTCAGTCTGTGTCCAAGTGTATTCCACATCACTTACTGGTGTCATTGAGTACAGTCCATCAATGCATGGCGCCACAGAAGTCAACCCCTACAGATATCTAGTTTCATATGGGTGATGTAGTGTTTAGAAGAGAAGTTATGAACTCGTTGGGGTTCGAAATTTTCCATTGAACTGTAATTGGAACTGTTCATCTATTCTGGATGCGATTTGTATGTACGGATTAATTAAGTTTCAAACGCTGCAGATTACAGTAACAGTTGCATACCTTTAAATCATGGTCAATAGTTTGTTATATAAATACATGTTGCGTAAATTGCAATAGGTTCCACCATATCAAAATGACCTATTATTCTCGTGCTGCAGATAAATGTAATTATTATCTTTCAACTGAAATACGATTAAACAAGTTTCTTACCCGACGGCAACGGCCTCTGTGGTATTGCTTTTGTGTATTTACAGACCACTACTAATCAGAGGCAGTCCCGGCTACAACCCGCAGATGTGTCGGAGTTTTACACGCCGAAGCGCTTGAGCAATTCCTCTTCTTTTTGCTGGGAGCAAGACCTCGCTATAAATGTAACTGTAAATGTAAATAAGAACGTAAATGTAAATGTTACATTTATGTAGCTGTGCCTCGAGAACATGAACCAGAACGCTGAATTTGATTGCGAAAAGTAAACGATAAACGTGTAGAAGTTTCGATATACTGTAATAATTATTTATTTTAAATAATGAGCTGGACCGCGAGAGATAAAGTTGATGGTAAAATAAGAAGTAGGATGACATCGTAACAATGTTTCATTGAACACTGAAAGCATAAATTATTGTTTGTTAATAATTATGCGCGCGCATAGTAACCAGTGATATTTTCTTGAACTGCAATAGACACTGTAACGGAATTATGAAGAAATAACTGAATAGAAACTGTAACGGACATTATTTTCAGAACTGAAATATCACTGATAGTAACTATATTTGCTATTAAATTTTCTATCGAAACAGCAATACCTTTTAATAACAATCATACAAATATATATTACTACGTTCTTCCTCCTTAGCATCTCTAGCCCTTCATATTATTATTAGGTTGCTGTCTCTCGATCTTTTCTTCTCGATTATGCATATTATCATCAAAATTACGCTTGACCAATTCTTCTCACCGACGGAAACTACCTCTGTTGTCATAAGCTATCGTTAAACTGAAGAAACACACACACACATTATGATTGCATCATGTGTGGTTTCAATATTCACTGTGGTAATTTAATCTCCTTTTCTCATAATACTAGTCCGGCTGTTCTGTCACTAAACAGTAATAAATTTTATCGGTTTGCTTATATTAGAGCCGCGAATAATTCAGGTTTAAGAATGTTTACAGTTTTGTTAGAATGTGGATTTATGTACTTTCTCAGAGCTGCGAATTTCAAACTCAAGCTGCATTCTTGAAAGCTATTTCTATAGCGTCTATTTCGGGGCGGTGTAGAAATGCGTAAATAAATAAATAAATAAATATATAATTGCATACTTCTTTATTACTCATAGAACAAAAGAAAATGGTTACGATTACCTTCCTCCTGCAAAACGTCTCCTTCCAATGAATCCAGCATCTTCGTTACCACGGTTGACTTCCTGTCTCAGCAACCATCTCATCTCGGCCATGCATCCGTTCACGGATGACATACGCTTGGCTCAGGACCTGCTCGAGAGTGAATACATAGAAGCTAAAGCGGAGATAGTCGATCGAGTGGAACGCGAACGATTCAGACACCTTGACAGTTACGGTTGGTTGAGCAAATGGTTTTCCCAAATTCAGCTTTCCACCTGAATATTAGCATAAGCAATTTGTCAGGACTTAATTATTTGGTGATGAGATCTGATATTTATTTTATCTTACACATCAATTGTAAAGGTGTGAAGAGAGACGCAATATAGGTATTTATTTCTTAAAATAATATGTTACGCGTTCAAGATTGTACCGAAATGAGAATAGGAGGCACGGATATTAGGCGGCAGTACAGTTAGGTAACGTATACTTGGATGCACATATATTTATTCATTTATTCACACATTTTTATACCGCACTTTCCAGTCCCCTACTACTCAGAAGCGGTCCCAACTACAGCCCGAAGGAGTGTCGGAGTTTACACGCCGAAGCGAAACGAGTAATTGTGAGTGAAAGACTTGCTCAAGGTCCTTACGAGGCGGGTGGGATTCGAACCCACAACGCTTCGGTTGCAAGGCCAACCTTCACCACTACACTACCGCGCCCCATATAAGACGCATTGAGTATTGAGTGAGTATTAGTTTCCGCAGTGATTTGAAAGTCTAATATAATAACTATTGTTAATGTATGGACCCCATTATAGTAATCCTAAGCTAAATGTCTCTGTTAGATGGAGATTTATACATGTATAAGCCTACATTGTTTATTAAAGCATTAAAACATAATGCTTAAACAAGAATGCTGTTAATTAACAATGTTGGAATTTCTACGGCGTCATTCTACAAAATAGTGCTATATAGGCAGTTCGATTCCCATATGAAAACTCAAGTGTGAATGGCCGACAAATAAATATATAACGCCTCAATGAGCGTATAGCGTAGAGTCTGCCATTATTATTTGTCCAGTAGGTTAAGCAAGCAATCGTTATAATTAGTATTATTATTCGAATCAATAGTTAACAATGTATTGTCGCTGCTTATTGCGAAAGTACTGTTACTTCCGCCAGGGGCTTCTACCCCCTCTCCCAAGCAGCCGGGTTAAAAAGCTCATGACTTTCCATTTTTTCCCCAAAAAATCATCTTCCATCCGTTCTGACCAGTCTCCCCACATTTCTGAAAATTATACATTATGACATTTCTCCCTCTGTCTTCCACTTGGGTGTACCTGCGCCCGCTTGGTATAGGGATAGAAGCTTCTGACTGCGGCTGAGTTTTCGAAACAGTTGATACTTCGTCTCAGGTTCGAAGTCAACAAACAACCATTCAACTCATCACATTGACAGCGAAGAAGAGGATTGGCAGTATGTCGATAGCGTAAGACTACAATTACTCTTGATTATATGATTTTGAATTATTTGATTGATTGGCTAACTGATTGATAGATTGACTGAATGATTGACTCACTTTGGCATACAGACTTTCGAAGAAGATAAAAGTCAAAATAACAAGGTGTAGCAAGTTTTTCATTTGCAATTATTGATATGCTGGGAAGAATAGTATTCATTACTATTCTATTCTATTCATAGATTTATAAATCGCCTCGTTCAGTACAACCTAATCAGAGGCGCTCCCAGTGCGTTGGACCCCGTGTGAAAAGATAAGTTTTAAGACGACGGGCAGTAACAGTAGTACTGCCAGTTAAGATCGCCGAACGAGTCAATGGAGGAAGGTCATTCCACAGCAGGGGACCAACAGATGCATAGGCAAAATGTTCGGAAGTAGCAGAACGAGGCACCAGAAGATCAAAACGGCCTAGAGAACGGAGTGGGCGATCAGAGGTAGCCGAAATAG
>JAQFXW010002573.1:0-12901 GCA_034693945.1 Dendrobaena attemsi
ATAGGCGTAATTTGTGGGGGTACAAGGGGTACATGTACCCCCAAACTTTTTGAAGTGGGGGGTACTGTACCCCCCCCACTTTTTCAAGCAAAAGATAACAAAACGTCATTCCATATTGTTTAATTGTGTTTTTTGGAGTTTTCTGATGTAGAATATGCCACAAAAGAAGCAATTTTATTATACCCAATTTTTTATACATAAGTAAATTTGGAGAATACATTGTACCCCACACTTTTTAGAACAAAGTAATCTCGGAGAATAAATTTGTACCCCCCACTTTTCAGGCCAAAGTTACGCCCCTGGCTTCGCCCTTCTATATCCGGTGTCCACGACTTCGCCCTTATAACAGACGTCCATGATTTGACCCTATAACTATTCGTTATTGAAGTGTCTCGAGATCATGATGCATGGGAATGGTCAAGCTTCTTTCCAGACGTATATGGTCCATCCACACATTATATGCCCAGTCAACTGGATATAATCTCCTCCGTGAAACATCGACAAAGCCAGCGTCAGACAAGCTTAAACCGTTTCTTTCCATCACCAAACTAACACACATTCGGGCTGCCACGAAACTGAAGCATCTATAATTCCTGGTGCAGTAGACCGTAAAATGAAATGAGGCGGATGTGTATTTTAGGCATTTTCCGTTTATACCGAATTACAATCCTCTATAAATAGACTCCTGCATGAAGATGGACTGCCATAAAAGGTAAAGCAAAAAGAAAGGTTCATATTGATAATTTATTTGGCGTCGTCAATTTGATGACCGCTGGACCAACCATACTGATTGCGACTGTATATATAGCTGGCATTACCATATCATTATTATTATTAATGCATTACTGGGCCTTAACGACATTAATTATACTAATAATTATAGCAAAACTAACGAATATAATTAACATCAGAATATTATAAGCCGTACAAATTGCTGCCTCTACTTTCTATCAAAGTTATAACAGTGACAGCAAATTCAGATTTGCTGATGCAATTAGAATTACTGATGAGGAAAGAAGGAACTTCAAATATTATGAATGGCTTCCATTATCCAGATCTAATCTGGACTTCTTTCTCTCTCGATGGTCGGATTCCTAATGCAGCACATGATCCGCCAATTGATGGTCGTCTCTACGCCATGGATCACATCCAGAAATGTTAGAGTTCAGAGGAACGTAAAGGTCATCTCGCATTAATTACTTTAGGCAAAAATCGAGATCCATGAGACGGGAGGTTAACTGCATAGGATAGGTATCCAGACGGGAATTGGATGATATCCGAGACCTAACGGATGTTAGACACAGAATATAATTGTATGGTACAAACGTAGAACATAATATTTATCATAGAGAGGGACCTATGGGATTATACAATGGTGAATACGAGTACGAGATGAGAGGTGCGCCTGAGTGGCGTGTGAACTCCGATCGGGCTCTGTGGATTATTATCTTCTATACTTTCGCTTAGCCTGGGTCGGGAGCGCTTCTGAGTAGATATCTTGAAGGAGCGCTATATAAATTTGAGCTGATTGATTGATTGATTCAACTTCTAGTGACGTCACCCCACTTTTTTCTGGTTCAAAGACGTTTAATATTTTTTTTATAATATTTCTGCCAAAAGTAAAATCTCTGAATGAAATCTACATGCTTAGAGGCCTTTCATATCGACATATAACAACACAATTCTATCAAAATATCTCAAACGCAACAGAAGTTACAGCACTTCATCTTGTAACATTTGTTGCTTCTCGAATCGGTGGGACTTTTTTAGCCACCCTGTAGGCTGTGTAGCTAACTGGGCCGAGTTTGGCTACGTCACTCATCACTATTGCCATTAGCTGAGGTGAGACCTTTTCCAAGGGTACAGTACTGTTGTGTCTAAACGAAAAATGGTCGAATTCTGCCATGTATGTACTATGTATGTATGTTTTTTGGCTGAATAATAATTATAGTTAAAAATAGCCTACATGAAGTGACCATCTGAATGAATATTTTTATACTGTTTCTCTAATAATTAATAGACCTAATCATACTAAAACTTTTTCTCGAATGATTTTAACAAGTAATATCTGGGAGACTGGGACTATTCTTGTGTACTAATGCAGGGTCGCTTTAAGACCATTGTAGGCCCATGGGCAACTGCGCAAAGCAATGTGTCAAGGCCCACCAATGGGCCACCATGGGACTATTAAACATATATTTATTATTTTCATATTGACAGAACGCAGTATGATTACAGACATGTTATAAGGAATACGGCCCGCATAGCACGACACGCAGGTTGGCTTTACACGGGTTCGACTTAACTAATGGCCTAAGTGCTGGAACTCCTCTGGTAAGGCCAAACCAGGAGTGGGAGGAGCAATCTTATTTATTCAATAAACCCGAGTCAAACAACACAATAGAAAAGCGCTATTAGCAGCTAACACAAACTAGAAATAAATTACTGTCCTATGCGGGGATTGAACCCGTAATGCGATAATGACCAACTAATCGACCAGCCGCAATGGATCCCCGTAATAATAGTCCCAGTCCCTGGATGTGGTGGTGGATTGCACCTTTGGAAACTTCTGATGACCTTTTTTTTAGAGATTAGTTGAAATTTATCCAAAAATTCTAGTAGATCTACTATAACAAATGTTTCTTGATTTTAAAGAAAGTTTGTTTACTTTTAGACATTTGGAGGCCCCTAGAATCGCGAGACCTCTGGCGATTGCCCACACGGCCCATGCGCAAAGACGACCCTGTAATAATAGTCCCAGGTAATACTACCGTAATATGCACTAGCATCGTTTATAAATCACTGCAATATTGAGCGTTCTGTCTGCATGGATTATTATTGAAAAACTAAACTAGTTGCATCTGTGTCATCTTGGACTTTTTTTATAATAAATTGTAAATATTGGCTAGATCAGCCACTATTATAGCGCTATAGCTTTGTGAGAACGAGAAATTCAACTAATGACAAAGAACCAGAAGTAAGAAACTTTTCTCAACAGTGATTAAAGAAGAAACGTTTATACTATTAAACTTAATTTTTTGAAATCTAAGGCAAGCTTCTATTCTCTCTTTATTTACTTGTGATGGTTAAATTAACGTGAGTTTTGAATGATTACAATGCTCGTCTTTCTGTTATTTGTGAAAGGAGTCGAGGGTAGATGTAAATCGCGATGCGTCATGCCGCCGATCGCAAAAGTGTAAACAAAGTTCAACCATCTCTCAGTTACTAATATTTTTGATAAGGGAAAAAGTATATTATCGATCGAGGAATTAATAACATTTTCACTTCCACACGAAAATTATAACGGAATTGTTGTTGTTTGTAGGGTTCAGAAAGCAGTACGTTGTGCCTAATTTTTGACGGAGTTGTACAATGTCCTAAGTTCAGAGATATCAGGACAGAAACGGGATCAGCATGTATTGTCTACAGTGGTTAATTCCGGTTTTGCTAATTCCGAAACCGATCAATCCTGCCTTCCTCTACAACCATGCAATGTTCCTCGTCTTGTACTTGGTGAGCTTCTTCCTCGAACGCAAGCCGTGCGCCATCTGCAGTCTCGTCTTTGCCATCGCCGTTTTCCTCATCTGCTACAGTTGCCAAGGCAATTGCATCATCTGGCCGTGCGAGTGAGGATGGAAAAGAAAGTTTCAATCGTCAGATGCAATAAACGGCCGTTTGTTTTTCGATCGGACTGACACATTGTGATTGACAGTTATGCTATGCAGTGGTAGTCTATCACAAATGCCCAGCTTCTGTTTGCCGTCAATGCTTTCAGCAGCAGTTCAAATATTTTCGGTTAGTTTGTGCCATCGTTCGGTTTCAGAGCGGACCAGCCAACGGCTTTCTTGATTAGATTTATATAACAAATTGAACAATTGCTTGCCACTTTGTAAACCTCCTGCAAGTTATGGATGCTCTTATTTTTGACTATGTGGTGGTGGATTGCATTCATGTATATCTGGTGCTAGTTAAATGTTATTTCTTCATCACGTATTACCTGGCCAAGACGTTAGATAGGGTACAAATGTGCTTAGTTTAAGAAAAAAACATGTACAAGTCTGTTTATGAAATGACAGGCTCTGGGATGTCTCAGAGGTGAGCAACTTACACGAATAACACCAATACTATTCAAGTAACACAGGGAAACATCCACAGAGTTAATAGTTAATAATGGTAAATAGTAATGGTAATAAATGTTGAATGATGCAGTTTTGGTTGGGTACCGTTTTCTGGGGTTGGTTGATAGGCAACACTATGGCATGAGGGAGGATCCTACAAGGCTTCCTACAGCCGTGTCCAATGTTGACTCAATCTTCCTTTCGCTAGATGACATTGGTAAAATGAAGACACTCTGCATTAGAGTTGGAATCGGTAGCACTCCTGAGTAGAAGTTCTCGTTGAGAAGTAATATATAAATCTTAGAATGAACCTGAAACAATTAAAATGAACCTGGAACCACTTTCAGTTTATTTTAAACATTCACTGTCATTCAGTGCATTGGAAAATATTTCAAGTGCTTTTAATAAAAACAAATTGAGTGAAATTCACATGTGTGAGGTGTTAGTATTTGGCCATTGCACATGTTTCTTCAAGTGTAGTTTGACTGAGCCATGACAAGCTGTAAAATTCAAGAAAATGTTTTGTCCTCCACTCACTGGTAATAGTTGTAACATTGTCTGATGTAATAAATATGAACATTATTCAAGTTTATACTTGAGAAGTTTTTCCTGTATACCTCTTGCTGTCAAGGATTTAGCATACATGTAAAATCTTTTGACATAATGCTTTGCCCATAGGAGTGCACTGCACAAATACCGTAATTTTAAGTGGAGGAAAATGTCCAATTCTAAGCAAAAGACTTTCAATTCTATAGTTACATAATGATTCAAACTAACTATGGTTTATTGATGACAAATTTGTTATATTAAGGGAAACTGTTAGCTTGGTACACAGGTGTTTGTTATAAGTCATATGTTTTCTGTATCCGTTTTGCCATTATTTAAAAGTACACCGTGCATGTTTTGGCATTAAAAACATTCACCACATTTGTTGGCTGAACCTTGACGTTTGTTGCATTTTCTGAAATTCTGTTTTACTGTACGATACATTGTCAGTGGGAAGATGAGACGTCAAGGGGAGAGAACTGGTTACCTGCACTTATAAGCTAAGGCCAAGAAAATTAAGTCGCATTAGCTCCTCTCCTAGTCTGCATTTTTTGGTTACCTGCACTTATAAGCCAAGGCCAAGAAATTAAGTCTGCATTTTTTGTCAGCAATTGAAGATTATGCTGTCTGGCATTGCCTCTATCTTATTGGGTTGGCAGCACCTCTGTTGCGATTACACAAGAGGCACTTTATAAATTGAGGCTTAGGATGTAAAAGTGTTTCTAACTGCTCAGCTTTTAGTGTTACCTTGATTTTAAAATGTTTCATCACCTCTTTGTTTAGTTTCACTTCTGAATCATTTTGGGATTCTTGCTATGTACAAGTGAATTGTGGGGACAAAGAACTCTGAAGTTGACATGTAGCTAAAGAATTATCACCTCAATTCAGACGCTAACAAAGACGTCTGTGCCATTTGCATGGCGCAAAGATTAATATCAGTCACCAGTGATTAGTTTGTAAATGCTAACAACGATACACTGATCTAATTTATTTGATCACAGCTATGAACTGTGCTGTTTGCTGCATTGTTAAACAACCAGCGTGTGGTACAGGTGATTGGGAAACTGGTCATTAAAGTGATAGTAACACAGTTACTTCTATCGCTAAACAATGCTTTGGCGTTATGTAAAACATGGTGAAATATCTTTTGTAAACATGTACACTTAAAAAGTTTGTTCTGTTGTGCTGTGTCCAGTCGCAGTGAAACCTTAATTGTGTAACCAAGAAACCTTCAGAAATCTGTAGACGGGTAACATGCTCAAATGTACATAGACTGTTCAGCAGTGGCAGCTACACCATAGAAGGTTTGGAAAGAAAGAAGTGGGGAAAGAAAGGTCGTAAGTTTTTTTGGACCACATATGTACAACAATTTGATCAAAAAATAGAAGTAATGACTGTTAGAAAAGTTGTCAGTTTTTTGGGTGGTGTATGTACAAAATTGTCATCGTGGGATAGAACTAATGACTAAAGAAGTCAGTTTTTGCCAAGGGGACGCTGCTCTAACGACATGGGGGATAGACGGCGTAGACGCTCCTGCTGTTCGGAGTGTAAGTGAGATTTCTATACATTTACTGGTGTATAAAAGTCATGGATTTGTTGTTCAATTCATCCATCCACAAGAATTATTGGAACCCATCAGCAAACTTGGCTATAAAATAAATATAATGGACCATAATGGTTGAGGGAAGATCAGGAGGCAAGGACTAGTCACCCACCCACCACTAGATGCTGAAGGCAAGGGAGAGAAACACTTTGTACTCCTTGCTCCTCTTGGGGTTAGATTATGCGGCTGCCCTTACCGATAGTGTAGTGGTTACAGTCAAGCAACAAGTCAGAGGAGGTTCAATTCCAAGCCAGAGCGGATATTTGGTTTACTAAACAGTAGACAAGGCTAAGAAAGTTTAGTGGCTAACACTTCATACCAATTACCCATGGGCCATGGCAGACTCAGGGCTAGCTTGAGGAAGTTCTCATCTTCAATACAGTTGTCTGCGATAATGACCGTTGAGGCACTTTCACTTCAGATGTGCACCAATTCACTTCAATGCAAAACTTGAAACTGGATGTGAGACCATAGTAAATATGTAGTACATAAAAAAGAAAACAACCAAAGCACATGTGTCCTGTTTTGGACTTTCTACAACTTTTTCTGTTTGTAAGAAATGCAACACATTTACATACAGTTTAAAGTCTACAAACGGGCGGTGTGGCAATATTATAAAGACTTTGCTTTTAGGAAATATGAGCAGACAACAGTTAAAATATCAAACAGTGCATCTCTCCTTTGTTACAAATCTCCACCAGTCACTTCTTATGTATGCGACTGAATTGCTATAAAAATAAATACATGTATATGCCTCTTATGTACGTCTCATGCGAAACCAAAAACGTAAGTAGACACATGCCCGAAAACACATATACTGTTTAGATATTAAGATTGCCTCTGGTGCAGTACAGGCATCTAGCAAGTATCTCATTATAACAGCCTTGGCAAATGTGGCAGATAAGTAAAACAGTTGCAAAATTTCACATAAGCCATAGTCCTCTTGTGCTGTGAAGACTAAAAGTGATCGATCATCAAAGTATTTTGAAGTTCATAGTTAACCTAGAAACAGAATGCCAGCAAGTATTTGTTCAGTCATTGGTTTTTGCAGTTCTGAACTAATATCTCATGCAAATCAGATAAACAAGACAACACACCATCAGTTTTACTAGTAGCAAGTTATACATAGCAGCAGAATCAATCCGACCTGGCAAATACTGAAGATAAACCGAGCCATACATGAACTTCCAGCAAATTTAGGTAAAATACTTGCTTCGGCTGGACAAATTTGTGCATATAGACTCGTAAAATATGGAAAGTATACAGGAAAAATAATTTCAAATGACTTGTTTCAATTCATACAGCATCATTGGCCTTTCACCTCACCTGATCTAAAATGTAGCACAAAAGTGCTATTATTATGTAATGTATCTCGGCAAGTACACATGCGTACATGTTTGCTTACATATGCGAGGCGACATTTACAAAACGTCTGAAGCACCTCTCAAAAACGCCAACTGGCCTCTTGGCGCAAACTGTTCAACTGACTGCTAAACTCAGCATTGAGAAGCCAAATAGTAGCAGTTGTCAAAATAACAATGGTAATAATAAGCAAACTGATAGCACTGATGCTTCTTGCCAATGGAGCAATGTGCCCAGAGTCGACAGCAGCCGGTTCACCTATTTCGGCTTCAGATGTCGGAAAGCAGTCCGTCCTCTTTGTCATTATCTTTTTCACCATCGTAGTATTCGTTCGGAGCATCGACTCTGAAACGATTGCCAAACATTCATATAACATTACGATACAGTCATACACGATAATATAAGGTCCCCTCACATTCTTAAAAGGTGATCGTGGCGGTGAGCAGAAAGTAGCACAGGTCCGAATCTACCTCAAGCCCAGGGTTTAAATAATAATAATAATAATAAAGTGGGTGGGAACGCTCCCGAAATTTGTTGCCTGAGTTCTCAGTTCCCACTGCTCCAATGAAAAAGAACCATGTAACACATAAATTAAACTTGGGAGTTCCAACTGCTCACCCAGAGCACTTTAATCACTGCTCAATCCACAGTGTAGGGACGTTGAGCCAAGACAATGGTACGTAGAATACAAGATCAAGTCCTTCAGGTAGGCTCAGCCCTCTATTGCCAGGCGACATAGTAAATGAGGTGCTTCTGCATGTTAACACCAGCATCAGCACAGCAATCGACAGCACCTCTGAGTAGTAGTATACTTGAACGGCGGCGCAATAGAAACCTTTGAATAAAAAATTACGGTTTACAGGCGATCACCTTTTGTCAACATCGTCTTGGTGATTTCGAACGTCTGGGTCGAGGTCATCAAGGTTGTCGAGGTTGATGACATCCGGGGGAATATCCTGCATCTGGACGCTTGGAGAGCATGGAAGGTGTCGGATGTTTTCGTGGATGAACTGCCTCAGCGTATCTAGGTACTAGTCACCACGAACAGTAACAAGCAGCGTTATGTAACATAAACTTGTATAGCACTAGTAAAACCACTAGAGAGCCAAAGTCATATATGGGAAAGAGCAGCTCGATAAGCCAGCCCTAAGAGTTGAATTTTTTTCTAGCTAGGGCATATGAAAGTAGGTGGTCTCTCCCTTGCTGTCTCATCTTAAAATCAATCGGTGTTCTCTTCATAGCTGATATGGCTAGGGGTAGCAATGGAAGAGAAATCTGGACCTCAATATCTGCTCTGCCAAGATTTAAACCCTGACCAACAGTTTAAACCCTGACCTGTCAGTGGACATCCCAGTGCCCTAACCTGTCAAAGTATCTCTGTATACAATTACATGCCCTATGACACAGTGTATTACCTAAACCGCAAGTAACAAGGAATAACACTGCATCAAAATTGAGTGCCAAAGTACAGTTTTTGAACAGCACATTACATTAATAAATCTATGGGACAAGCCACCACATAGCATTAAGCAGATCGGCATCTGAACTGGGAGTACGTAAAAGTGTCTACGCTGTATTACGTCACGCAGTTACCAAAATCACACACTGTGTACTTAAAATGGTGTTATGACAGTTCCTGGATTAGGTAATAGGGGTGACATCTAGCTGCACTTAATCTTTAAAATAGATATAATTTCATGCCCAGCAGAAGTCAACATATTACATCTATGAACTCTGACTCACCTGTCTAGTATTGAAATTATCTTGCTTAGAAGAGTTTTCTGGATGTAGAGTAAAGTCTGGTGCAAAATATTCAAAGTAGTCTATATAAACAAAAACACAATCACTGAAACACTAAGAAGAATTCTAAGGTTAAACTAAAAGAAGTCTAAACCTAACAACCTATCAAGAGAACATTTAGAGTTGGCTTTTCCAATGGATCATGATATTTCACTGCAAAATCACTTCCAACAAACATCAATTGGCGCCTTAGGCATTAAGGAAAAATGTGCTACAGAAGTTATTTAGATAGCAGCAGATTAAAATAAATAAAGCTACTGCCACGCTTAAAAAGTGCAACGTCGACATCTTAAGTTTTTCAAATGCCTTATATAAGCCACTTTCCTGATCAAATGAGACTTTGACGAAATACTATAAGCCTCGAAAAGTCAAAACAACTCCATATAACCGAGACCAACACGCCGAGACTTGTAAGCATTGACAAAACTCGGATGATTGGTTTGCTCAGAAATCTGAGCTGGTATCTCAAAGGGGCGTTACGTAAATCACAGTATATTGTGACCTCTTACATAACAAAGATGGAACACAATTCAGCTGCTGGAAACAAAGTGTCCTTGGCAACAAAACTAAGTTCAGAAACAGACCAATGAATTCGGAAAAACCATTCAACACAACCCGCTTACATGCAACCAGCTGGCATAACAATCACGTAATGGTAATTAAGTCAATTAGTTATTAAAGTGAACCTAAAGAGGAGCATCATTCGAAGACACAATATAACCGTCCTTGAAGGACTCGCTACTTAACGAAAGTCTTGAAAAGACAAGAATTCATTCACTGACTCTGCATTACAAAATCAGTTCCCAATCTATCTGCTACCATCTTTAAAATGACTGATGCTTGTGTTATAATGTGTCAATAAATTGATTTTGATTTGATCTCACAAAAAATTCTTTTACCTCCCCATATCTAAAACTGTGACTAACCATGATATGGCAACTCGTTGCTAATCTCTTCGCCAAGCAGGACCGATGTCTCATAGCACCAGCAACGCGCAACATTACGCAGAGTGTAGCCGCCGCCGCCGAGTACCAACAACGGTATGTTAAGATCCTTGACAAACTTGACGCATTCCCTGGAAAATAAACACACATGTTGCAATCGATGTTACACCAAAAATCAACAACAATTCGCCTCGGAGTAGTAGTGAACTTGAAGGGGCAGTATAGAAATGCGTAAATAAATAAAATAAATTATTTATTCGCTCTCTCTCTCTGTGACTTTGAGCACATTTAAAATGTCTGCAATGATAACAACAATTTCTTGTTTCTGCGATATCGAATATTTAACAGCATATATGTCAGAAGGCAGCAAAGATCAGCATATATACACATAACATTTCTAAATTAACTAATTTCTCGTTTTTGACACTCATTTCTTCATTCCGAGCGTTTATATAGCATCGTTTATGATATCCACTTGGACATATATTCCTGCCCAGCCATAAGTTTTAAACCAGAGCACAAATGCTGCCAACTGAACCTGAGTGAAGGATAATTGTTTTAACATCAAGCATGTCCGGAACACAACATTATCACAAGATCAACCAGAAATACTTTCGCTTAGTTTAAAAAGACAATTACAAATTAATGCAGATAATTATCAGCAAACAACTACTAAGCGAAAATGATCTTATAAATAAAGGTGATCTAATTGAGACGATAGATCTCGAACCCGTGTCCCCTTGTTGTCAGGTTGAAGCAGCCAAGACGATCATTGCCTAGAGAATCCGCACCACACTGAAAAAGAAATAATATGTCGTTGAAATGGGGAGGGGCGGTGAAGCATTGGATATACGATGGAACGAAGAGCAGACAACTCGAGTTCAATACCCGAGTCAGGAAAGGACCCCTCAGGACGACTCATCCTTCATTCGCTAGACTGCGTTGTAAACAGATATGTAAAATGGACGTACGTCTATGCATTTGGATCGTACGATGGATAAAGGAATCAAACAGGGCTAAACTGAAGCTAAGAAAACGGCACAGAAAAAAAAGGAGAATGGCGTCTATGAATTCTTAGACCTGCCTGAGAACAAATCACTGAAGATATAATCCAGATGTCAATCAACCAGTCCATGTAAGTAAGTATTGTGTTTAATAGCACAAGACAAATGCTCATGCTTTACAAGAACAGCTGGATGAAATATATTGCAATGACAGTATAAATGATTTATATACAACTACACTGCTATTTAGGATAGAAAAATATACATCAACATAAGCTCCAAAGCTGTAATCAATTTATATCAAAAGCCATTTTTTCTGTGTAGCCCTGTTTAAAGTAATGTGTTTAACGTTTGATGAGTGAACACCAAGATGCATGGACAACTAATCCAGTAATCCCTCTCATGTTTAAAGGGTTAATACCTTAATGACAACAGGTACATTGACAATTGTGGATACGAAAGTGATACCTGTAAGACGATTGCAGTCGGCTGGAAAAAGTCTACGACATCCTGGACGACCGGTTTGAAAATCGACAGGTACACTGGAAACACAGAAGAAATAAATCAAAAGTTCCGATAACCTGTGAATCAGAATTTTCCATTAATAAAATGATTGTTTATGCACAGCTAAATATAAACCGTCATCAGTTCCTGATGCCAATCATTTGCTAAGGCTGGGTTATAATAAATGCTCTAAATGATTTTATCAATTTCAATCCTCAAATCTGTAATATTTAACACTTTCCTCAATGTCAGCCCAAGTCTTGCAACTTACTAGCATACATGACTCAATTTACAATTATGTCATAGATAAATTACTACTATAGTGTGAATTATTAAGATATCAATGTATTATTATTAAGTATATATATTAATACAAACCTAAAAACATACCTAATATATATCTTATACAGTGCAATGCTAGACCAAGAACATTCTTATAACACACTTTCTTTAATGCAAAAAGATTAGGAAACATAGATCGCATGCTAATGTAGTAAGTGATTGTACATACTCTGATCATCCATTCCCTCACGAAGTGGAACATTAACGGAATAATATTTGCCCAAGTCTGCTCCGATTTCATACATGTCACCTAAAACACAATTCCACCTTTGCATAACACCGCAATCAATTCTGATTATTACAATTGCCATTGCTATCGTATCTGATGCCTCAGCCTACAAAGGTAAATAAATAACGCTAATAACCTCTGATACGCCCGGCCAAGAAATACTAACAGTAGCATCAATACCCATTACCCAATGGGTGTTGAGGGCAATTAGTATAACAACACACTTCCAGGGGAGGAGGTGTGCCTGAGTGGCGGGTGAACTCCGACCAGGCTTTGTGGATTATTCATCCAGTCTCCTCCACGAGTGGTCGTTCTTCCCTGCGTTCTGCTGCCCCATGGCGACCTTGTGGTCCCATTCGCTCGTACGGCCATGATGAAACAGCGAGCCTTCTCCGTAGTTGGCCCCAGCACGTGGAACGGGCTATCTGTGGAACTGCGGAGCCTCCCAC
>JAQFXW010002574.1:0-12899 GCA_034693945.1 Dendrobaena attemsi
AGAAGAAGAAGGAGAAGAAGAAGAAGAAGAAGAAGAAGGAGCAGAAGAAGAGAGAGAATTAGACAGACAAACATACAGACATACATACAGAGACAAAGGCAGAGTGAGGCGCAGACCCAGCCAGACATTGACAGTTAAAGACAAAAAAGATAGGCTTATATAATTATAAACATATTGAAATCTCAGGAAAGACGGTAAAAAACGACGCGGCAAACGTCGCTGCAGGGGATATAGACCTATAGTAGGTATAGGCCTCTACGCCTACTACTACCTGGGACTCAGCTAATACCACGAGGGATGCTGGAATTCGGAGTGGTATTCGAAAGTATGCATCGTCTTGATACAATAAGTGTCAGTCCGGGAGTGTCTCTCGATTTCTCGTCTATTTAATGGAGTTTTGACAAAGTACTCTTGATATCTCTTGGTGTTACATCGACTCCAAGCGGCGCCTCATTGGTGTAACACAATTTCCACGAAATTAACCAGATTGCCATCTATTTCGAAGTGCTATGAAATATAATACATAGCCTAGGCCCTAATTATATGTCGCAATCGCCGCATATTTTTTCACAAAGCATTTAATTGTGACGGCGTTAAAGAATAGAATAGAATACACTGGTTAGATTGCAGATTTTATTTCTCACATTAGGGGGTCTAATATAAACACATTGATTGTGTCTAAGAGCTCACAAAAAACAATCTTTCGCAATTCATTGTGGCCAAATCATGGTTAAGTGACACTTAAGTCTAAACTTATAGGCCATATATAGGCCTAGTGTCTTTTATGGCGATATGCATGCATGGTCCGTGTATAGCCTATAAGACACGAGAAATCAATAGATTGCTTAGTAGAACTCACTCTTATATAAGCTGAAGCTAGTAGAGTGGCTTTGAAATTATTGTTGTTTTGACCGGTCCCGAGTCGGCAGCGCCTCTTGAAAACCGTGGGCCTACGCCTACTCCCTATATCAATTCTCTATTCAATTGCGTCATTGTTGCCACAAAATTACTAATTACAAGTTTCAGACTTCTGGAGACTTTTCGTCTTGAAATCATAATATTATTAAGAGACCACTAATCGAAAACACGATCGATCGTCGAAGTTTAGGGGGGCCTATATATAGGCCTCTAATAAAACTCACGCTGTACGAGTCTAGCCAGCGTTCCAGTTTCCTGTGGAGGATATCAAAGCTTGCGAGGTCGACGAGTCTCTGCAGCATGTGCTTCATTCTGTCTCCTCAGTTCAATCGAAACAAACCCCTCGACGTAGGGATATGAACTGTGTCTTAATCAGATAATTCCTCCGCTGAATTACACCCTCGTCCTCCGTCCGATGCCTCTGATTATCTCGATCTCCACTTAATAAAAGGCATCCGACAGAGCGACACAAGTCCAGACAGGATAGGACGGGGTTCGTACCTTCATCAATGAGTTTATATCGAGTCAGGTGTTAGGTGTAGACAGCGCGTCGTCCATCGACTAAATGATTATTCCGTCATGGCCTGCGTTACGTGCAGCACACGCAGCGTAGCCACGAACGACCCAATCCTCACGCAGCACAATATGCCAGGTATCTCTATTGATCACCTAAGGATAAGCGCATGCGCACTGAATTCCAGATGAGAGCAAGTCTACGAGCAATTAGCATAATCTTATTAGGACTCATCGCTATTATAGTTTACAGCCGGGTTAAGGCCTTTTCACTTAAACTTATTAAGGTATTTCCTTAAACTTATTAAGGTATTTCCATGGTAAGGTCCCATTTTAATAGAATGACGCTGATTGTCTGAGATGATAGTCTTATAGTATCGGATAGGCCTACAATGTAGATCTATCCTACAGTACACGATGCTACGAGCCCTAGTCAATAAACCAGTCGACTCGATATGAAATCATGGGATAGCCTACACTCGGTTGTCAGAATAACTAACTGATGAACACGGGCTCCATCTTTCCATGAGACATTAAGACAAACGGATATATTGATGTCTCTCTCATCGCTCAAATGATCAATCGATCTATGTTTGCTCATCCATCGACTCTGTGCGTTCGTTCATCCGGGCATCTATCAATAGGCCGATTCCAACATATTATTACTATCTTTTATCTGAGGTATTCAGGATCCCTCAGGTCAGAGGTCAACGGAAAGAAAGTGTCCGGAGACTGCCTTTGAAAATTAGTATTCCGGACTGGAAACAAAATCGACTTCTGCATTGAGAAAGGGTTATTTTAACATTATAATTATTTGTTTTATTTTGTAGTATCTATTTTCAAACATATAATATGCAATTAGGCTTATACATAAAATATTTCAGGATGGTTAAATTTCTTAGTTCAAATCGTCTAGGCACTTAGGAGATAATTATTATTATTATTGCAAACATTGTTTAATGCATCAGGAAGGAAATGAGGAAATAAAGATGAATAGTTGAGTATCATCAGCATAAATTATTTATCTTGGCAATCATTGCAAACATAATATATTGGTACGTGCAGTTGATGAAACATCCAGATGGTTAGCATAGAACCTAGAGGTGATGATCAACAGAAGAGATGTGTAAATGAGTTTGCTGAGTGGGGGAGGAGTAAATAAAGAACAGCGGAGGATTCAGAACAAAACTTTGAGGAACCATGACTGGTGAGGGTGTGCAGGTTAAATGAGTGACCACTACTATGACCAAGGGCGTATAAAGGGCGTGATGGTATTTTAAATTGAATAATAACTGATCTAGAACTGAATTTTTAGGAGTGGGTGCAGAGTGAAGACGGAAGAAATCGAGTTAACTACAAATGGCAGGTAACGAAAAAAATACCAGTTAGTTTTCAGTAGAGTGAATCTGATTAGTAAATCAGGCTAGGCCTATGCGTACAAGGAACACGCAATGTTTCAGACATTTATTTAAATACACAAAATATCCCACAATGAGAATTTCGGTCTGCATATAAGAGTAAAAATCGATGGAATTTAATAAGTCATTAGTAACCATTGACGAGTTAATTTGCAGTGTTTGTATGGAAGACCTCTCTTGTCTGAAACAGGATGCAATCAAAACAGACTCAGCAACAAACCTTTGTACTACGACATGACAAACCAAGTTAGACAATTTGTCTGTTCTGATGAATTGGAATTCATCACAACCGACAAATTGTCTAACTTTTATATAAACAATGGGAAGGTAATGACTGGTAATTACAGTGAGGGTCTAGAACATGCCAATATGTACTATATTTATATAAATGACAAAATACTTCACAAATGTACAAATGTACAACCGAATCAGTGCATTAAATAGCTCTCAAAACATAACAACAATCATGATTCTTCCAACACTCTTACATCGTACGTAATTAAGAAACTAGAAAACCGCATCTCATGCAACTCTATTCTGCCTCAAAACAGCAAATAGACATCTGAAACATGATTTCAATAGTAATAAATTTTTACATAAGTTTATCTTACTTCCATATTGACATCACATTCTAAGCAACACCGTTTGACCAAAGGCCAAATGTAAATTTATACTGAGAAGATGTTACTAAGAATTGAACCCAACTCTCTGAATAACGAAAATAAATTAGTCAAACAATAATAAGACATAGCTGTTAGAAAAATCAATTTACTTTCATATATGAAACTATTAATGATGACTACACGCATTTATTTATGACAAATCAGCGAACCACTAATCGATACGTTCAGTAATTTGGAGTGACTTTAAAACTCGTTGGAAGAAACCGTGACAGCCAACTTTAAACAACCACCAATCACTAGTTTTCATTAAATGTGTTATACATTCAAAACCATAAAAACTCTTAAATATTTAAATCCAGAATGTCTGCAAAAGATTTATGAATCCTTGATATGAAAGCTCTCTTAGTTATGAAATTACGGGATATGCAAATTACATTGTGAATGAGACATTACTGCTTCAAATTATAGAAAAATAGCCACTTCTAGAAGCTTCTACAAGAAATTATGCAGTATCGTCTTTACAAAGAAAGTCTGTACTGGGTTAGTTGAATACTATTTTAACTAGTATAACTGACAACATTATCACAAAATAATGAATTTTTAAATAAAACTGGAATCTAAATAAATTTCATGTTTATTCAAAACATAAAGTTCAAGTTTCAAATTTTGCCTTTACCTACACCAACAAAAAATTAGAAAAACTGAGCTTTTTATAATTTAGCGTTAAATTTCCTAGGAACTGGTAGCTAAAATACACACCCCAACAATGACAGAAGAATTTGAAAAGTTATCACCTCAAAGTAAAGAAAACTTTGCTCAACTCAAGATAATGACTGAGTACCAATTGATCTACTTTCACTTATTAGTTATCACTCAATATTATAGGAACGAAAGGATTGATGGCAGCGAACTAGTGAAACAGACCAAAAGTTTAACGTCTTGTAGTGTCTCTTAAGTTCTTAACTGGATCTTACGTTAGATGTCTTCTGATGCTCTGTAACGGGACATTACCATTACATCATCCTGCAATTACAACTAAGTTGTAATGCCATGCATTCATCTGCACCAATTCTAGTACATATCATTATGCATTTACATTGACACATAAAAACACGTTTATAAATATTTAGAAGGTGACACACAGAAGCCTATAGACACAAATTCATACAGAATTCAGACCACTATGCGGAAACAGCAAAACAATCTATCAAAAATCTTTTGCCCCTTATCAACCACACCAGCTGAGAAAAACCATTACAAACGACAAATTAAACAACAACTTAATAATAATAAAGTTTTTAGTAAGCTGTATATGGACATTGGTCATTAAAGCACAAAAAACTCCAGCAGGCACAGAAATATCTAACAAAATTGAAACATGTAATGTTTGTGCAATGCTTTTAACATGTATATAAATGAAAACTTGCTAAAATATGTGCATTTAGGCTTCTGATATGCGAATTGCTAATTTTAAACAATAAACAGAGCAAACAATTTGTCAAAATAAGTGGTCTTATAACTTCAGATATGTATAGTGACAAGCTTCAGAATATATTTTGAAAATGGTATCAACATGAATGATAACATCAACATGATACCACCATTGGATAAAAAAGAATATTATATAATAGCAACATCTATTTTCAAACCCTTCAAAGCTAGAATGCTAGCTTCAAACTTCACTTAAAGAAATTTCTTTAAATGTACCGGTAATAGCTGCTATTCAAATTACTGCTTCTTTTAATTTGGGATGTTTTGCAAATAAGCGCAGGAGTCAAACTCTAAACCAAAGGCATAATAAAAAAGGAATTTCAGTCTATAAAAAGGAAACTGAAGCTAATGCAAAAGTCTTGCATTTGTGAGAACTGCATCATTCTCTTATATAAATTTGCACTGCGTTGTAAATAACAATTGCGCAGGGTGGTGCCAAGCGTGCCGTAAGCCACCGACGGTACATACAACGCAGATCTTAACTTGATCGAATCTAAACAAGTGAGAAAAAACAATCTACTGACAGATCCTTAACCCTACATTGGGCTGCGTAACAAGCACACGGAAAAAAACGGAGAAACAAAACTTTGTAACAGAAAAGTAGCCAGCACTGTTGAGAGGGAAAACGGACTGGCACGTGTCTTGGTATCAATACAGCCAGAGTGCAGCAAACCAAAATAAAGAGCCAATGATGAAAAGCATAAAATCAATAGAGTGATAAAAAAACCTGCAAAATCCAAAAAAGCAACTAGAACGTTACGCAGTAGAATATCTGCAGATTTCTACAGAAGCCATACATTTCTGAATTTCTTACTGCTATTCTTCTGTACATGTCTTCCATTGAACAAAATTAAACAGTCAATCAAAGCAAATGTAACCAAAGAAGCTAAGCTCATTTTTCATTTAGAGAACTTCTTGACATCTAAATTCAACCAATGCCTTCACAGCTCGCAAAGACACCATATGCCTAGCAAAGTAATTGTAAGTTTCAATTTATAAGGTGCCTCTTAGAGTAACCGCAACAGAGGCACTACTCGCCCAATCAGATGGAGGCCCTGCTTAGCCACATTGTCTTCATGCAGAGATGGTGGAGAGGGAAAGGAGCCGAGTAAAACCGATTAAATTCATGCAAGCTGGCTGGTCGAACAACACACCTTCACTCGTCATATGCAGAAACGGTTGCAAGATGATAATTATACTGATGACGTTAACATGGACTGCACACAATTGATTTTCACCCAGTTGTTTCTGACAGAGTGATATAAAACTCCAAAATTCTAAAATACATGCAACTTATATGATGCTTATGGAGGTCACACTTCTGAGTAGTAGTTGACTTGAAATGAATCCTTCCTTCAGCCAAAATGAATCCTGGCTTCAGCCAAAATACCTAATTAAAACACTTATTCTCTTAATGAAATCTGAAATTTCTTTAGGTGAACAAAACTAGGTCCATGATACATCCAGAATGACAGATAATTACAATAAACAATTTATAAAACATGTCAACAGACATTGCATTCAATTGTAATTGCTTAGTAGTGCAGTAAACAGCCCTCAAAGTTGACTGAAGGTTCAACTCCAGAATGTCAACCACAGACTATCGTGCGTCCTTTCAATTGTGCGTCCTTTCAATTGTAACGTTAGATGGTTCAAAGCGCTTGACCGTCTTATAAGATGCACTAAGAATTGACTAAAAATTCTAAATGAAAGGCAAAAATGCAATTATTTCAAAAAAACTTTGGTTAGAAAGTGAAGTGGATTGAAAATTGAAATATTGCACTTCAAGTGTTGCGCTGTTATTTCAACAAATCACATCGATAACATTGAGCTTCAAGTAAAATTTTCTAACTACACTTGAACACAAGTTAAAGATTTTGCAAGATATGTTATTCCCTAGCTCCACTGAAACATTATGACCAAATAGAAAACCATGCTTCAAGTAAATTATGTGCAAAGCTCAATAATTCACCAAAATAATGGTAAACTTTCATTCTATTCTTCAGCAACCTCAACACCGCTAGCTTGCTGCTAACTACCAAACTTTACCAAAATACAGCAAACTATTTACAACAAATTACATTGAGGCAGAAGCATTATAGTTTGATGTCTTCAAGGCGAGTGATCCCTAACAATCATTAAAATCACAGTTGCAGATAAATACTTTTTGTTAATACTATACATTCCACCAAAACAGAGTATTTCATTATGCGAGTATTTCAGAATCACCAAACAAACGATAAAATGCAGACATGTCTGAATCAACTTTAACAGACTTCCACAAACATTCATGTTTGACTGAACTCTGAAGTTTCTTTACATCAACTGTCGTAATCCTCCGACTTCTGAATAGATTTTCATAAAACTCTTAGATCATAACATTCGCTCAGGACTGACTTTGACAATCGTGACGACATGATTCATATTGAACAACATATCACAGAAATCTTTTAAGCACCATCTCTGAAATTTTCCAGTACACGGCAACAAAAGTTTAGAATTTTCACCACAATTTCTGATGTATGAAAAAGAATTCCGCACACTCAGTTCCATACAAAACATTCATGAAATGATGGTTCACTCAATGTAAGTTCACAGGCGCTGAAAAAATGCGAAGTTTTACAGCTGCAATCACGTTCGTCTTGGCATATCCAAGTATAAAGTCTTCCACAGTTTATGAATTCCAATGCTACAAATATGACCAGAATCATCAGAGGCCAGCAGCATAAACTCCCATCAGCATAAAGTCTCATCTGAAATGAAAAGGGTTCAGATTTGTACATTTGTTTAAGACTATCAATTATCTATCTTCTTTGCTAATGGTTTACTTAAAACATGTGAAATATCCTTGCAAAAATTCCTTGAATATTATCAATTTTACCAAAATGAAATTTGCTCCCATAGAAATTACATCACACAAAAGCATTAATATCTCCGTGTCTGGCATCTAGAACTGTCTCGTTATTACTACTCCACCTCTTCTCACTATTTGCAAAGAGAAATATCCATAAATAAGTTTAACGACAGCTTATGGCAACAGAGGCTTTCTACAATTGGTTAAGCGTGTTTCAGCTTAGTTTGCTTCAGCTCAGTACATTTCCTCATCTTTAAGGGTTTAATCCATGACTAAACAAAAAATAAGATCAATATATCAACATTTGACAGATTGAGACATGAATTTGGTGATGTGAGCGAAACGTATCAATAATATAAGAATTGAAGCGCACCTGTTCAGCTGTCACTTCCTAAGAATGAGAACCATGTGTTCGTTTCATACGTCTTTTGTTATCTGCTATTTTCAAAAAAAAATTCCCAACTTAAATTTGTGCACAAAAAGACCACTAGAATGCAAATAACAAATGCACCACAAACAAAATCTAGACATAGATTTACCTACAAAGGATGCATTACTCACACATTCAAAAACGAGAAATTATACACAAAGAATGCAGAGCTAACAGGAGTAGAATGTTTTCGCAAAATGAGTGATGCACAGTCACTCTACTAGATCCACAGTAAATATGCACAAGTAATTAAATACACTAGAATATAGTGGAGCTATACAATATTACGAATCTATAATAACGTATCACTGTGTTCATGGTATCTCATTGGGCAATGGACATAGAATGCTTGATTGCAGTTG
Organism: Dendrobaena attemsi; assembly: GCA_034693945.1. NCBI lineage: Eukaryota > Metazoa > Annelida > Clitellata > Crassiclitellata > Lumbricidae > Dendrobaena > Dendrobaena attemsi. Next base: position 8,610 of record JAQFXW010002574.1, read on the forward strand.
AACACCTGATTACAACAGTATTCATCAGGACCCAAAAGCCTGAAGAAAGAAGTTGAAAGAACCAATTTACAAATGAAAAGGTTGTACTAAGTGTAAAGATCACTGCCAGACGGTATCATCTAGAACTCTCGTCGTGTCTCTTATTCACCTAACAGAGATCTTAGAAAGCAAAAGCATTTCTACCAGGGCAATTGCAATCGGTAACAGGTGTCAGATTGACGCTGGTAATAAGCATTGTCTTTTTCAAGTGCTGACATCAACCATGCACCACATGAACATCAGCCAGTTAATTATCTGGGTTTATAAACTAATGTCTGTTAAACTGCGGATGCCAAAAAGACAGAGCACTCCAAGACATAACTAGTCTGGTAGGCCTACTGAATCACAATCCTTGCAGCAGACAGCCATTAATCACTTAGAAGTGTCTGACTGTAACCAGACCTGCACGAGTTAAGCAACCGTTTCCAGACATTTAATGAGCATTTAACAGTGAAGATTGTGGTGGCCATTATTCTCTGTCGCTAAATTTACAATTTAGACACAGTATGACACACTTACTAACATTATGTTCCAGCCAATCATATTACATTCATACCACTACCTAGCACCAGGAAGCATTGCTGCGTAAGACATCTAGAGGATTTGAAAGAAAAAATCTGTAGGACTGAGCTTCCGCTAAAGGTGTAATAGTAAAGTATCTAGATACATTGCAGTAGTCATCCTGACATTGGTGCTTAGCTTAAGTTGGTTAGCAGCAGCAGATACAGGGCCTACACAGTTAAGATACGTACAGTCTATCATATCCAATTTAGTCTTTTTGTCTTGGCATCTAGTTCCCCCAAACTCCTGCTTGCATCTAAAACAGAAAGATAAGAGACAATTGAATTTGACAGTCGTAAGTAACGAACTAGGACCAGAACAACCAATAAATAATCAATAGTATATATTACTGTGGCACAACATACAATTTTAATTCTACTACTATTGACAATCAGCACTAATAGAAACAGTGAACATAAATAAATTACACTGCAATAGCTTCAAAAAGGTCCCAGTGCGCCGTACTGGCGCATACTATCAGAAAAAATGGACCGGTAACTGGAGTTATTCATATCAAGGATGACATACAATGTCCCCGTAAAATTAAGCAACTAGGCATAAGGTGCACTGCACAATTCTGTCATAGCATGACTCTTCCATTCAATTCTAAATGAGAGGAGATAAGAAGGACTAGCGACAAGAGTAGAATCAGGAAGATGAGGAGCAAAAGCAGGAAGAGGAGGAAGAGGAGAGGAGACTGGATTGCATGTACTGAAACATAAAGACCGAATATAGCAGACGTACAAGAGCCAACCGTCACCTGCTTAGATAGAGCTAAATTTAATCGTAATGGCTTACTCTATGTTGTATACATGTTCTTTATAAAAACAATTGAACACAAATAGCATTAAGTAAATATTATGGAGGCTCTCTTTTGGAGCAACTCAACTGGAGATATTTCTAAGAACTTTACCTAAGCTGTATCCAATAAAGGTCACATGAGACACAAGAAGAATGTGAGGAAATTAACCATTTTGAAATGCAGCTCAGGACACAAGAATAGGAGTATCTGTAGTAGTAGTCAACGATAGAGATTAAATGGTCGCCTTTTAAACCACAGTCACCAAGCAGTGGTCTGACATTTAGGGAAATAGAACTTAACGATTGAAGAGATACTTCAAATAAGCCATTCACCCATGTTTCTAGACCATAGGTGGAAAGTCCAGTATTACATTACGAGACTAAAAGTGAAAGACAGAAAGTGTCCTATCATCAAGACCAGAGAATTACAGCCTCTTCCAGTAACCGATGGTTTGAGGCAAATGTAAAATGTCAAAGTCAATATTGCCAGCACAATAAACCACTGCACAAAATGACTTGTAAGTTTCTTCCAACTGCAGATCGCTAAAGGTCTATATTTTGGTATTGGAGAATGGAGACTTTACGGCATACGCCCGGATGAAAATCGCTAAAATCCAAGGAACACTTGGAATGAATAATCCAGTTAAGAGCTGACCAATGCTGGACAACTTGTTAAGCTTCCATTCACTCCATTTTACCAGATCCGAGTAATTTCAATTTCAAGAGAATTATGATACAGATAGAAAAAACGAAAAATCTTATTGCGAACGAGGCAGAAATGGTAGTGTTCTCTATGCTGGTCATAACGGTAAAGGTAAGCGATTTTATGTAGCGACCATTTGGCCTCGACCCTATTCATTTTTCAACAAATTATGGCCATAATGTTGGCAAGTATCAATTGCAATCTCAAGCGCATTAAGTACAACCACTAATTCAACAGAAAAGAGGAATCAGCCAGCATATATTTGCTCTATGGACGAAATAATTATAAGGTATAAATTGCATATTAGAAATTTTACAAAGGTAAGTAGCAAAGAATATTATGTACAACAGCCTCGCAACCTAATCATCACTCATTGTACTTCAAATTGGAAGCCTCGATTTAGAATGAAATGCTGAACAGGCTAACTTGGAATGAAATTTTCAAATCAGCCGCACAAAGAAACTGAATAGCAGCAGGTTTACTCATAGATTATACAATCAGTTTACAATTTTCATTGTTTTGCTCCAAATGTAGGTTTGACAGATTAAATTACCACAATACCACTTGTACATTTTGATGGCACTTCTTTGCAAGCCATCTTGCCCTATGTGAGTAAAGGATGGGCTTCTTGATTAGCAGTAGTACAGGATCTACATTGAAGATAATTAATCTTGAGCATGTATGTATGTATGTATGTTTGTGTGTATTTCTATACCGCCTCTTACAGCAGTCTATTCAGAGGCGGTCCCGACTGCAGCCCGAGGGTGTGTCGGAGTTTTACACGCCGAAGCGCTTGAGCAATTGTGAGCAAAGGACTTGCTAAAGGTCCCTACACGGTGGGTGGGATTTGAACTCGCAACCCTTCGGTTGCAAGGCGGCGACCTTCACCACTGCACTACCACGCTCCACGTGTCCTTCATTCTGAAATACAATTGCTCTGCACTCTCAGTGTTCTGTCAATTAGGTTGCATGTGCACTTTTGAAATGATTAAAAGGATGGCAAAATCACAGCATAGATGTATTATATTATTTTGTTTAGGGCAGAGGGGAGGTGGTGCAGACACTGTGCATACTGTAGATGCCGCTGTCACTTACCTGTCACTACTCCACCATAGCCACACAATTTCATCCAGAAACGCTGAACATGATGTCAACTTTGCACAGGAATCCATCGCTTCGGCTCCATATGTGTGTGTGTGTGTGTAGGTGAGTGTGTGTGTGTGTGAGTGTGTGTATAATGTATACTGGTGATGCCTCCAGTTTTCTGCGCATTATCCTTGCTCATTTATGACTTTTCTTTGTTTTTTAGTGGCATCTGACAATGTATTTAGTCTGATTTACACATAGAGATTTACACATTAAGGTCTCATTGTTGGCGCGCCCGGACATAAGAGATCAATGATGATGATGATGACACACAGAGAGGACCTTTGGTCAGATTTCTCCAGTGGCACTACCTATACTTTAAATACCCTGATAATTTACATATGTGCATATGCCAAAGCCGATGTTCTATTTAAACAGACATGCAACTTACACGCAAAGTTTCTTCTTTCCAAGATCCATCATATAGCATATTCCATGATTTAGGCAGTAATTCTGTTTGGAGCACAACTTCTTTAAATGTGAATTTGTACGATGATCTGCAAACAAGAATTAAAACAGATGCATTCAAAAGGAAGTTCACTGCCTCTTCAATACAAAAGATAAAAACGCTTGGCAATAAATCAGCACAAGCACTTACCCACGAGTACAACACATCAACATTTCTTACAGGACAAATTTATATGGCTCCAAAACCTGTGCACAATTTCACACGATGAACTTGAAACTGACCCAAAGCAACACAAAAACACTAACTCATTGGCGATCAGGAAATATAGAAAGATTCTAAACAATAATACTCGATCTTTCGATGATGCGGTGATGCGATGTTTGTCTGTCTGCGCTAACGCTGTGTAATTTAAATATTTCTCTGCTGCGATGGGGCTCGATCCCGCGACCTATAGCGTCGCTGGCCGACCTCGCTAACAGATCGGCCAACAGAGCCCATGGTAATCGAGAAACATTTAAAGCATTTAAGCTATATTATACAATGTATAGTGAATTACAACGTTTTAATTCATTACAGAAGTGACGCAGATCGTAAGCGGTCGCTATGAGCGCATTAAATATTACTGGTCGTA
>JAQFXW010002575.1:0-12897 GCA_034693945.1 Dendrobaena attemsi
GTGACCACCACAAAACTGGTTAACAGGCAGCACCGTGAGTCGACGTACTGTGTAATTATATATACTGTGGTGGCGTCACGGAAAGTTTAATAACGTCACTTTGTTGTGTGCGAAATATTTTGGCGAGATTTGACAGCTATAAGGTACGTCAATATGAATTGCCTATCAGCCTATACAATTTTATTAAAACATTTCAACTTTTGACGAAAATATTGGCAAAAAAGGGATTGTCCATGTATTTTTTGGCCCACCCTGTATTGTATATAATATTAGTGTGTAGCTTGTGATTTTTGTGAAACAGCACAAGCGCCGCTATCAACTCCACCAACTTCTGCTTACAACGCAACAACACCAAGAAATAGTAAGTCAAGTTCAAGAAAGCACTTGCGTACTTTGCAGTAGCATTAATTTTGAATTAACTGTAGACCTAGGCATATAGTTCTCGGGACTAAGCGCAAGAAACTAAGAGTTTGTCGTAAGATTAAGCGCCCAAACACTTAATTATCCTATAGCGTTAAATATGTCCGATGATGGTTGGATTTGTTATCACGCATCTGTCGTCCCTCAGAAGCAAATAAGGCGCTGACTGCCATCGAAGGGTCTTTCAATTGACGCGCACTGCTATCACGACAATCCATTTAGAAGCTGGACGGTAGAGGGACGTCGAGATTTTATTTATTTTATTTATTTACTCACACATTTCTATATATACCGCCCCTTCAAGTCTCCACTACTCAGAGGTGAGTGAAGAACTTGCTCAAGGTCCTTTCGCGGCGGGTGGGATTCGAACCTGCTACCTTTCGGTTGCAAGGCGGCAACCTTCACTACTACACTACCGCGCCCCATACGTGTGACTATATACTCGTAAGCCTATTCCACAGACGGTCATCACTCAACGCGGTTATCTGTTTGAGGATTTATATAGCGCCTTACTCAGTAGACCAGTTCAGAAGCGCTTCCAGCATGACAGCACGGTGGGAACAAGAACACAATCATCTAAAAACTAGAACAGTTCTCAGTGAACGAACTTATTTGATTGCTGAAGGTTATAGCTTTTGAACTATTCCGCTTATTGACACACCTATACAAGTAATACAGGTTAGGCCTAGATACTTGTTTGCAAATTAATAAACTCGGTTACTCTTACACTGGCAGTGCCAGTTCCAAGGTTGGATAAGAAAGAGGGTGACGTCGTGAATAATATTTGCCGTCACAATTAAGGTGTCGCTAAACTGAAACTAGCCTACTCTTACACATATTAATTTTAGCCTACATTGTATCGAGCTATGGTTAATTTTCTTATTCGATTAGTTGTGCTTGTCGCTAAACGATTCTTAGCAGTTACCGAAAATCTGTTTCTCTAGATCTGGCCATTGGACTCGGCGTTGGACTCGGTCTGCTTGTGCTTCTACTCACCATCGCTCTAGTAATACTGGTCGTCTTAATCATGCGGAAGCGTCTACCAACCCGCGACAATGCAAGGTAGCCTAGGTAGGCATGGCTCATAGGCGCTCCAGTTATTAATCTAGACCAGCGTCGGGGGAAAATTCCCCCCTAGGAAAATCTTTTATGTACGGGTATGTGAAATAATTGGATTTTCCACGCCCAGCTTTTGTGATCCCCCCCCAGAATTGGGGACTAGATTAGACACTGTCTGCGCTCGCAGATAGGCCGAACTTTTGCAGGGTATTCACACGATGGTCATGGCTAATTTTTCAAAAGAAGAATGCAAAACAGGAAATGTAGAACACGGGCCATTTTCAGAGGTTTTTAAGTTTGTAGAATTTTAACATTTAAAATTCTGTTATTTGTACTTTTTCATTAATTCATTCGAGAATTTATATAGCACCTCTTCAAGTGGGACAACTCAGAGGTGCTCCCGTCTCCAGCACGGTCAAAAAGAACAGTTTGAGCCGCTTATAAAACAGACCAGAGTGAGACCAGTTTAATATAGAGTGAGGCAAGCAGAGTTTCAGTAGAATGGCGTTTTGTGAAGCCAGATTTGTGGGGGTTTAGCAGTGAGTTGGAAGAGAGGTAGTCGTTGAGCCGAGAAAGGACTATTCGTTCAGTTAGCTTGGATAGAAATTACAGATTGGATAGGTTTTCCTTGTCCACGTTTGACTTTTTGAGAAGGGGACTGACTATAGAATGTTTAAAACCCATTGGAAAGCTGCCAGTCGAAAGTGAGAGATTGATGATTTTAGTGATTATAGGGACGAGTACAGAAGCACAGTCTTTCAGAAGAGAAGTAGGTATAGGGTCAAGTTCGCATTGCTTGTTGGGAAGGGCATTCAAGTGTAGAGACACTTCTGATTCAGAGGCAGGAGAGAGAATAGAGTGATGAGTGAGAAACAGGAGGAGTGGGGTTGATAGGAGGTGAGTTCTTGTTAGAGGCCTGAGAATCCAGTAGGGATTGCAGTGTAAAGCGGATGGTAGGGATTTTGGTAGAGAAGAAAGAACAGAAAGTATCAGCAATAGAGGGAGAGCTGATGGATGCGTGCAGTGGGGAGGGAGATTTGCGATGGAGGAGAGTTGACAGCTTTTCCCAGAGGTTTCGTGGAGTTTGGAAGAACTGGAATGGATGAGAGAAGAGTAATATTTCTTTTTTGCAGCTGCAATTAGTTTTGTGGTATCGGTTGGTTGCAGATTTAAGATTGGCAAGGGCTCTAGGTGGGGTCGAAGGTGCGGTGGTAGATGTGCTCAAGACGCCGGCGGAAGGTTTTAAATGCTTTGATATAAGATGTGAAACAAGGGTTGGAATGTTGATCTTATTTGGTAATGAGTGGTGCATGTTTGTCAAGGAGATCTGAGAGTGTAGAATTGTAGCTGGACAAAAGACCATCGAGGGAAGAGGGAGGTTTGAGAACCATTTGAGAGTGAAGAATGTCTGTGACGAAGGCTTGGCGATCAATGGAGCCAATGCGACGGAAGGAGTGAGTAGAAGCAGGTGGTCGGGGAGAAGGTTTAATTTCAAGGTCAGCTAAGATGAGGTAGTGGTCAGAAATGTTGAGGGTGGAGCGTGAGAGCATGGGTGATAATAGGGATGTTCCAGCGGGGATGAGAAAGTCAAGGGTGTAGTTTTTAGTGTGGGTCGGGAAGTTGACGTGTTGGACGAGATTGAGTGACGACAGAAATTTGAGAAAGCTAAATGCAAGAGAATCAGTAGAATTGTCAACGTGGATATTGAAGTCACCAGTGAGAAGGAATTCACTGAGAGTAGTAGCAGCAGACGAATTGTAGATGGACAAAATATTATCGAGGGAAGAGGGAGGGAAAGCATCGCCTTTTTGTGGAAAATATAGAAAGAGATCCGAGTTAGCACATTCCTGACAGATCTCGCAGAAAACATTTTTCTCACGTTTAGATAAAGAATCTTCCATATTTAGTTGTCCATGTGGATTGAAATTTCCTCTCAGCTTTGCCACCTTCATTTGTAATCTGCCCAGGCAGCTCAGCTACTTCGGCGGAATCGCTCGATGTTGTTGGCTCTCGTGGATTGTAATCAGCTTCTAATACAGGATTAACTGACGGCAGATCTGATTCAGCAGAACAAACTAAAAACGTTGCCGCTAGACATGTGTGATCTGCTCGGTATTTTGTCGTTTGAGGGGTATTGGATATTGTGATTAACACACCATATAAATTGGAAGTAAAAATTAGTGATTTGGGTAAATGGCATGCTGCCAGGCCTATAGTTAAAAGATCACCAGTAATTCTTTGCTCTCCAACGAGTATTGCATTTGGTAGATATGGTAAGAAGGGAATCGCCCCTCTATAGAAAAGGGATCCGCCCCGGAACAGCTATGCGCTCCAAAGTTGATTCTAATTTCTAACCTATTCTTGGCATCTGTAGCAGGCCTATTATTTGCTCCAATCATTGATTGCCACTATACCCCATGACCTCATAATTCCTCTTACCGTTAGTTTGATGCTAAAAGCTGTCATGATTAGGATAGGCCTACCATAATTATGGTTATAGCGGTTTATAGCCTGTGCTTCGAAGTTTTTTTTACAAAATTGGAATAGGCTTTATTGCATCAGTTGGACTGGTCTAATATAAGCTAGGCCTAATGGGTTTGTCTGACTGGGTGACTTAATTGTGGATCAGAAATTTGCTTACTAAAGATTAGCCTGACTAAATCATTAGGCCTATTTCTTATATTTATTGTTAGGTCAGAGTGAATGATTGCGGTTAAGCGCATGTATATCAAAATGCGATTAGCATTAGATCTGTATGTCAATAAAGGATAATGGCTACTTATTTACTTACTTACTCAATGAACCATGGAAAACTAAGCTTACCCCTAATAAAAATATCCTTCTGCAAAATAATCAGAAACTGCGCAATTTAAATTGAACCTAATGTTGAACTATTGTTATAATATGTTAGTGGTGGTCGTTGTAGGCCTATATAGTGCCTTAATAATTATTATAGACCTCTGCTATAAAATTATATTCGGGTGGCCGTGCAGTCCTCGCCCATCTCGCCGCGCACATCTTCCCATTGACAGTGCAGGTCCGTGTAGGCCGCATACTCATCGCTATACCATTATGGAAGTAGCAGTGACAGACCGGAGCGTCTAACACCCCCCCCAAGTCATTGGAGCAACTCCTCACTCTGTTCCTTTCTTTTCTTCCCTCGCTGTATTCACTGTAAATCAGTGCATATTTTGAAAAATAATTATGTGGATCACTTGAACAATGGCTTCCACGACCAGGAGGTCTGGGGGAGCGTCGTAAGCTGCAGTGGGGTCTGGGGTGAAGCCCCAGCCGAAAACACATTTTAGAGCATTTACTGCCAAATGAAGCCTATTGTAGCCAATTCATTTAGGTCCCTTAACAAAATGTCATTCTCATTATTATGCATTCCCTTTACTTAAGTCATGCATAGAAGTTTGAAAATTATATAGTAATAAGATTTCAATGGTACGATCGTGTAAAAAATTTAAAATCTCCGCCCTATTTCTAAAAACCCCTTCCCCTATTTCTGAGTTGGAGCATTTGTTCCAAGGCTTCTATGGTGTAGACGCCCCTGGTGGCGGAAGCAGGCAGCAGTTGTAAAAATCGAGCATGGGTCGGATCCGGCAAGAGGCTAGAGATGAAGTTTGAGAAGGAGAGATGTGTCCAAGACCCTATAATTATTAAAGCGGCGCCCCTGCAGAGAAAGTCAAGTCAAGGGAATTATCTCAGCAACTCTATCATTAAGTTATGTAGGCATGTAAGAATATAAACTTCGGCTGTAAGCCGAGGTAATACAATATAGGCTTAAACAAAATTTAATATGATTGAAAAATTAAAAATTAAATAGCATACTTAGGCTATAATTAATCATGCAGCCTATCATAGGTCATATATGCAATCTGAAAAAGTCTTTTTTCATGCCAGATACTATAGGCATATATGCTGACGATATTTGTTAGGAAAGTATGCTAGCTACGAAATGTCTACATAAGTTTTTCATTTTTTGTCACTGAATTAGGCATGTTTACTTGTTTAGGCCTACTACAAATCAAACAGCTTCAGTTTGACATCAATGCAACAATAGGCTTCTAGTTTGATTGTTTTTAAAACTGTTTTAGATGACGATGATGACGCATAGCATCATGTAAACAACGTGTAGAAGACTGAATGTAGACGGTGCACCACTCGGGTCACCTACATGTACTGCCTGAGCTGCGCAATGACTCTCGCCTGTGTAGTCGCCTACGCACGAAGCGTACATCATCATGTGCGAAATGTAGTTCTGTTCGTGATTTCCGTGGATCAGATGGGACATCGGACCACTGGCGAATATGCCGACATCTTCACCTCCATGAGTCTCCGATCCTATCCAGATCCCGGTGTCCTGCTGAAACTGAGGATCCTCTGAAATCATAGGCATCATTATGAACCTGTGTCTATAGCCTATACAGGCCAGACTATACACCGTGGTTCAAAAGAAAGTAAGCCAAACTGTTTTCGCTATATCTCTAATACCTGACAATGAATCATCCTAAACTTTCCAGATATTTAGAAAGTTGAACCTAAAATGTTATTCCAAAATATCACATGATGTAAGATATTTTGAAATAATATTTTGGGTTAAATTCTCTAATTATCTGGAAAATTTTAAGATGATTCATTCACAGGTATTAGAGATATATCAGAAGCAATTTGGCTTACTTTTTTTAACCATGGTGTATATAGTTTTATATAATTTTACTCATTCATAATGTGATGTATTATGCAAACTGCAATCAGCTTGTTGGGCACCCAATAAAGTATACACAATAAACTACTTTTATGGCCAATTGTTCATATAAAAATAGCGATTAGATTCTATCCGGGTCTTATCATTATAGCGGTCACAATTCGATCTGACGTACAAATCTATATTCTCGTCTAGACACGGTACTCTACTCAGGTGTTTCAAGACTCTGTAGCCTACTCCGAGGATGTTAATTGTGGTCCCAAGGCATGAGCATTGGATACGAGATGGCGAAAGTAAATAGAGCCCGAAATGATTTATGATCATAAATTATGTAGCAAGAGATTACATGTAGTTTAATCACTTACTGACATTCACTCCGGTGAGGTTTCTGCGGGGAACTTCAGTGGTTCCATTCATTCGGTGAAACGGGTAACCGGGACCATTGCCGTAATTTAGTTGCAGGTAAGGTTTGTCATCATTTGCCTGCGGACCATCACTGAAATCTACAATGAAATGAGTGCAACATGCTGTCGCGATTGACCTACTTGACTTCTTTGGTCACCGATTGATCGAATCAACTTTTACCGCCGGGAAGGGGTGGGAGAAACTAGACTAAGGTCCCGATGAAGATACGACTGTGTGTATCCGGTCCTGCAGGGCAGGGGTCTAGCAGAAGGCTCGGCCCCCAGAAGGCTCAACACCCCATCCACCTTAATGCCCCTTACTAAAAAAAACCAAGCCAAATTGCAACTTTGTATTCGTCAATCTAAGTATAATTTACTAATATATAATATTAATTCATTACATAGATTTATATAGCGTCCCTTCAAGACAAATACTGAGCAGCGCTATATAATATTATATATATATATATATCGAACATCAGACTAAACTAATTTAAATAATATGCCTGGCAGTGTTATTTTAGTTATGGATTTTCAGTTAGAGTTTCAGTTAAAGTTATAATCTAAATTTTGACTTTTCAGTTATAGTTGCAATTACAGTTAACTGCAATTTGATTTTTCATTTCTATTTTCAGTTACAGTTTCAGTTATTTTCAATGCACACAGAACACGAGTTGAGTTGACGTTAATCAATGATTGGTTTACTGCAACGAAAAACGACATACGAGATCAGCACTTGCTCTGTTCTGCTTTGCAGCATCCTTCACTAGTTGACCTATTGTGTCAACTAGGTCCATTGTAGAGTATGCAGGCAGCAGTCGGATGTGGGTAAATGAAATGGAAGAAGGATATAAGCTGGAACTGACAAGAATTCAGATATAAAGCTGGAATTAGAGAAACAGTACGGTGTCTTGCAGATAGCTGGATTCTTGGAGGTTCAGTACTAATGTTAGCGGTCAAGCAGTCAGCAGTGTGTAAGCTAGTCCCCCTCTTCTGGGAGGAATCAAGAAACCTGGGAGGGAAAAATTGTATTATTTTACATACCCCTATATAAAAATTTCTTTCTATGGGGGAATGCTCCTCTTGAGGAGGACTTCCCCCCGACGCTGGTCTAGATTAATAACTGGAAGTCAAGGGTGTCTGTAATACAGATGTTCTGATTTTCTTGGCAGGTTGCGCCCACTCAGCAGAGCTCCATTGTTTGCAAAAGTCAATCATGACAGTGTTATCACAGTTTTGAATCACCTTTTTTGATGGCTACAGATTAAATTCCTTCTTTTTCAAAATGCATCTGGCCTTTGCAATTATAAAACCTGAAAACTTATATACTAGTCTCTCAAATCTAGCTGCAAATAATTATGTGTATCATGCTTTGTGGCGGTCTGTGGAGAGTTACAGCTTGTATCATTTCAAATCCAACTTCATCAGTGCTCATCTCAACCTGCATGGTTGTCTCCACGACTCTGAAGACTTAATCACAGATGTCTATTGATATCGTTATCACCGACAACTATCTTGGAGCAATTTTGACGACTTATTCACTAGAAAACTGACTATCGACTGCAGAGCAGGATTACGTTTCAGAAGTTGGCAAGCAATAACAACTTAATCTTTATTATTTATTTTCAAGTTAACGCTTTGTTACTTTTCAGTTAAACAGTAATTGTTTTTCAGTTACTATTACAATTTCAGTTATTCAACATTTTTCAGTTTCAGTTACAGTTAGTTAACTGACATCTATTTTCCAGTTATTATGCTATTTCAGTTACAGTTTCAGTTAATAGAAATAACATTGATGTCTGGACCTATCTAACAAGTTTTAGCTCCGATCACAGCTGTCTTCCACAGCAATGTGAGGCGTGGTGAACTGGCAGGTGGCGTAATGTAATAGTCGAAATCTCGCAGCCGGAGAGTCGCGGTTTCTATTCAGACCAAAGTCCCAAGCCACTGGATATAGGGACATTGAGCAAGTCCTTCACTCAAAATTGCTCAGGGCGCTTCTGGATGTAGTCGGGACTGCCTCTGAATAGGAATAGGACATGAAGTAGTTATAAAATACATAAATAAAAGTTACACCCAAGAACTGTTCTAACAAGCAACATAAATTCATTCATTACGGAAATTTACTGTGTCCTAAGGCACTTCATTACAATAGGTCTTAATGTAAACAACTAAACATATTCAGCTCCTTGAGTTCTAGCTCGTTCCATTACAGGTAGGACTACTAAGAATAAGAGCATGATTTTATTTTGCTGCAGAAGGAAGTGTGGACCAACCGACCGAGAACCGATTGTTGGAAGGATGCGTATCCTCCGAAGGTGAAGACGTGCGAATGGTCAGCGGTCACTACGATCGTCGTGTCTGCATCGTCCGTCAGATCGATCGCCCTCTGAACGGCGTCCGAAAGAGCGATGGTTTCGTTCAAGGCTCTGAAGGCACTCCCTTCGTGGTGACTGTGGTCGATTCGTCCACCTTCAGACAAATTGTACTAATTGTAGCCTAGCTAGCCCTAATTGTAAACTTCTATTTATAAAAGAGTCGATCCAGTGTGTGCAAAAGCATATTAAATTATTAATGAATGATTCATTGCAATAAGCGGCTAGTTAGCTACTGGGCCAACTTTTATAGAAACCATTTGAAATAATATAGACGTCCTATACTTAGCGGACTTTTAAGTTTGAATGTCAAGCTAATCCAACTTATTACAGTATCTTTATAACTTACTACACTATGCTGCAGTGTCGTCTACGCTCTGTTCAGCTTCGTATTTCTTTGTGACTTTGATCGTGTGAGGAGAAAATTGTCATTACGAAATCAAAGTTATCAAACTATTAGATAGTTATAAATAGCTTCCTTATCTTAAATAGAAAATTAGAGAAATTTATTAAACACTTGACACTGTTAGCCTACAATTTAAAATTATCTGGACTTTGTCTCAGTTCATTCATATCGCGCGACCTCAAGAGAAATGTTTAGTTCATCTGAGGTATACTACGAGTCCTTAGAAGGCGGTTGAAACTGACAAGAATAGCCTAAATTCATAAACCGAGCTACAGAGGACTTTAATATATACAATAGTAATATATGGCACCTTCTACAAACAAGAAATATCCGTTTGGACTTCGTGAGAGAAGTTGGATCGCCTTCGCCGTCATTTCCGTCAAAGATGGTTGCTGTATAGGAACCTCTTGGATTCTATCGACCTCGTAATCCAGATGATCCGCAGCAAATAAACCTGCGTCACACCAAACGAATATTGTAACCTCTTGTAATGATAGCGGTCGTATAGGCTACAAGCAGTGGTGAATGTATCAGTTATAGGCCTACTCAATTTTTCATTTATTCTTTTCAACAGTTTTTATAACGCTCTTTTAAGCAACCCAATCAGATGCTGCTTGAACAGGGTAGGCCAAAAGGTAATTAATGAAATTCCACAGGCGTGAAGGAAATTCAGATTTACATATAATTACCAAATTTTGTCAAAAACTTTCAAACTCAACAAAAGTTACAATACTTTAGCAAAAACACTTTATGTGTTCTGATGAATCAAAACAGTGTAACACACCAAACGTTACAAAATATATAGTGCTGCAACTTTTGTCGAGTTTTAAATATTTTATAAAAATCAAGCGGTTATAAGCCCTGCTTATGTAAATATGATTTATCTTTCAGTGTGTAAAATATCATGTTAAATCTATTTTCACCGGCATATTAGCAAAAAAAATTGTATGGCCTACCATAAAAACAGGGGTGGGCTCACTAAAATTTGAATAATTTTTGTGAAATTTAGCAGTTACGCTATACTTAGATATGAAATTCTTTTCACTCCGTAGAATTTGATTGAGAAATTTAGAAATGCATGATTTTGACCAACTATTAGCAAAAAAACTTGTAGGAGGGTTACTTTTTTGCCCATTACGTATATTGGAGCGGTGATTGCAGCAGTAAGATTCTTAATAACGATAGGGGGCTAGTGATGAATAAAATAATGCCAACTGATAACGATGATGATGGTGTTGTTGTTGATGATGATGATGATTATGATTATGATTGTGATAATAATGATGCAAATGATCACGGAATGAAAATTCTTCCACAATCTATAATAAGCCTACGTCAACATCGCTGCTCCAACTCTGTCAAAATTGCCTTCAAAGGCGTTGCTATAGTTTTTGCTCGCAACTAACGTTAAAGGCGGCGAGTGACCATGGCATAAACATGATGAGCTGCAGCTGAAGAATGAACGTAATACGTATTCGACATATACCGAACAGATAGTCGGTCGTTGCGACGTCCACGGCATCGAATTGAGTCTTATTCAGAACGAACTGATGAGACTCTCCGTTACTCGTTCGCATCTGTATCCATTCCTGCGTTGAAAATAACTCTTACATGTAACAGCAGCTCTAGGACACATAGTAATAATGTCCTACCCAGTTATACATTTATAATGTGCATTTGTGCATAGTCCTTTGGTATATAATGTGTATAATAATGTAAGTATTGCAAATAGGCCTATATGCTATGTCCCTGTTGCATATCCAGGATAGCATAGGCCTATCTGCCGTTATTGATCTAAACGAATTCTCTGTAGGAGTATTATAATCGAGTATTCATTGATGTTGCTAAAGCTTTCATACGGCGGATTATGATATATTACTTCAAAAATTGGTAAATATAGGAACACGTTGCCAAATATTGTTAACAGACTGGGTCTCCTGTGTCGAAAAGTGTTGGGTCGGGACCCTATAAGTATTGACCTGAATGGGCGATATACATGCATATATATATCTACAGGGTGAGCCAGAAAATTATCCCCCTAAGTTTAGCACCAATATTTTCGTCAAAAGTGAAAATCTTAAAATAAAATTATGCAGTCTGAAAGGCAATTCATATCTACGTATACTAGCCAAATTTCACCAAAATATTTAAAATAGAACAAAAGCTATTAAACTTTTAGTGACATCACCCACCGCTTTTTGATGGTTCAAAAACGTTTAACAGTTTTTTGCTAATGAAATGACCCCCTACGTTTATTGCCAATATATCCGTCAAAAGTGGACATTTTAAAATAAAATTTCACAGGCAGAAATGCAACTCATATCTACATGTACATATAACTGCCAAACTTCACTAAAATATCTTCAACAAATCAAAGGTTATTTAACTTTAAGTGACGCCACCCACTGACTCTTAATGGTTCAAATAGCGTTTAACAGTTGTTTGCTAATATTTCTGCCAAAGTTGAATATTATTTTAATGAAATTCTATGGTCGTAAAGGCAATTCCTATTTACATCTAGGAGCCAAATGTTATCAAAGTATCTCAAGCACAATAAAAGTTACAGCACTTTTAGTGAGACCACCCCTAAATTCTGCGCATTTAAAAGCGTGTAAATAAATGTTCAAAAAAGTGCTGTAACTTTTGTTGCATTTGAAATATTCTAATAATATTTGGTCGCTATATGTAAATATTAGTTGCCTTTAAGCCTGGAAAATTTCCTGAAATAATATTCACTTTTGGCGGAAATATAAGCAAAACACTGTGAAAAAGTTCTCAACTGTCAAAAATCAGTGGGTGACGTCACTAAAAGTTAAATAACTTTTGTTATGTTTGAAATATTTTGATAAACTTTGGTAGTTATACGTAACTATGAATTGCCTTTCAGCCTGTAAAAGTTTGTTTAATATTCCCACTTTTAGCGAAAATAGTGGCAAGAAACGTAGGGGAATTATTTTTCTTGGCTCACCCTGTATACAGTCTCAGTAATTCTTTTTCTCTCTTCGATCTCTTGTCAACCGGATTATGCTTTATATATACTGTTGGCCTTTTGATCTATTGCTATTATCATTCTAATAGACGCTTGGCAAGAGCGGCAACGACGAGGCCACTTTATATAGGCCAGACTGATAATAGCTTATAAACATCTGTTGCTCACGTCTTAGCCTATTGCACATCTAAAACTAAAAGCGTGCCGTGGCTTACATTGATGAGATTTCTCCCATCTACTCTTGATCCTGAACTGCCCAGACCAGTTTCATTACGTGGTAGAAACATCCTCAGACCTCCTCCTAAAATCACCTGTGCAAAAAGTGTGAATAGAAAAAAAGTTAGCAATAGAGTTTATATGTAACAACTGTAGTGGGGCGTGGTGATGTAGTGGAATAGTGGCCGCCTTGCGTGCGAAGGGTCGCGGTTTCGATTCAGACCCAAGTCACATACTGAGTAGGGAGCTTGAGCAAGTCCTTCATTCACAATAATTGCTCGTGGCGTTTCGGCGTTAAACTCCGACACCTCCAGGCT
>JAQFXW010002576.1:0-12897 GCA_034693945.1 Dendrobaena attemsi
CGGGACCGCTTCTGAGTAGTAGGAGACTTGAAGGGGCGGTATAGAAATGTGTTAATAAATAAAATAAATAAATAAATATATAATTATACTGTTTGTCGTTTTAATTTTAGAAATGGAAAAGGCTACAGCCGGCCTCAACGGACGATTTTTTGCTGGTCGATCAATCCAGGCCGTTTCCTACGACCAGAACCTATTTGATGCCAACGATTTATCTGCCTGAAATATTTATAAAGTGTAGGCTTTAGCAGAATCTGTTGAACATTACGGAGTTTCGACAATACGGCTGAGATTGATTCTCGAAACAGTCTCTCTAAATCATACAATGTGTTGATTGATACTTGCTTGTAAAGTAATTATCCATTAGAAGGAATTGCTCCGTTTGCTCCCTTTGGTCGTGGTTTGATTTTGCTTTTGTTTGAACATGTTGGAACTGGTGCAACAAACATTCTGAACTCGCCGTGTTCACAATATGTCCACTAATATTGCAGAACTTTAATGTCAACGAATACGTTACGTTCACCGACTGTATCAACCAGATCGACCCTGACTTTAGACCAATTTGTCCACAAGCTTTATAATCCAGATTAAATCGCGCACACACACGCCTGCACACACACAAACACCTACACACACACACCTACAGACACTTGCAGCAGAGTGAACTAACATCAGAGTGTGCTTTACTTAATGTCTGTCTTGCATCACTTTCCATCTTGTGAACAGTTTACTCAAAGGGTCTTGAATCCCACCATCACAGTTGCCATAGTGAGCCTGGCTCTTCCACTCGTTAACATTCAGTGCCAGGCTACTGCCGACCCAAACACAACTATGAAGTATGAAACTATTCTAATCTAAATTTACTGTGATAGACTTTGAGACCCTAAGCGAATGTTGAGTTCTTCGTTCTGCTGATGTTCCTTGAAAGAGTTGAGTCTGAAATATCATATCTATTTCAATAAATCTATATACCAAAGCATTTTGGATCTTTTGAATGTATAGTATTGGTACCTGATTTGATATACTGTATGAAGTTGAGTGACAAGCCCAACTTGTGGAGATTTAACACATTGGCCGCCTAATACACATGTGTAAGATGTATAAAAACAGATAGGTGTATTTACGTATCTGGCCGTGAACGTGTTAAGGTTTATTTTTCGGATAAATCAAGAGATAAATTATAACATAATGAGAACCTATTGTCGCTGAGTGGTAAAGCAAATGTAGTGTTTCCTTTGGTGTAATGTAGAGGCTAAGTTATAATTATGTCAGTTTCTTCATTTTCAATGCTCTATTCAAATCGACATATATGTATTAGCCAATTTTCATAGTTCATTGTACAACAATGCATGTTGTTATGAGGGACCAACAGCTGTCAGTTGTGATATCTTCCAGGCCGACTAATTCACTATTTTGCTACAAAATCTCATTCTGTGTAACAATGGATGTAGTAATCCATTGTCATTCATTTGTGTATGTGTAGATATTTGTATAACGCCTCCCAGTCCACTGCTCCTCAGAGGCACTTCGGACTATAACACTTTATTATTCTGTCAATTATGCTGTGTTGGAGATAACCGGGGATGCAAAGCAGTTACGAGTGAAGGAGTTGCTCAAATTCCTTACTTACACGGGGATTGAAGGTGAATCGAACTTCAGTGAAGTGGTCTCGAGACTACGGCCTTGATCTCGAGACCGAAAAATACGGTCTCGATCTTGAAGGTGCGGTCTCTGTCTTGTTGCAGGCGCAGTCTTGGTCTTGAATGGCTGATCTCGGTTTAGTCGGTTGGTATAGGTCTTGCACGGTTGCACCTTTTGGTTTTGGACGAAAGTGGAGTATTTTGGACTTTGTTAATATCAGTTTTCGCTGGTTTGCCGATTATTAGATAGATCGCCAAGACTGGAAGTTCGCTGACTTCAATCGACTTCTTTTGTGGGGACTGAACTTATAATATGCCTTTCCACTTCTGCAGTCTTCATGGACAAGTCAACGTCAATGAAAAAGAACATTGTTCTCATTTCCACAAGTTGGCCTTGAAATAGATTAGGTGCTTGTGAAATGAACGATCGATTTGTATCTATTGTTTTTGTACAGTGATCTCGATCTTCACACCTATATGGTCTTGGACCACTCGGTCTTGGTCCACCCGGTCTTCTTCTTTCATTTTCGGTCTTGTGCACAACACTGTCGAACCTAGACAACTGTGCCCCACATTATGGCAATGGATAACTCTGAGCAAAACACTGCATATACTGTTGTCTTTTCTTGCTGAAAATTGTTTTGCTGAACTTGTCTTTCTGGTCCATTTCCACCAGCCAGCCATGGAGCAGGTGGTTTACACTCTTGCCCTATGTTTCGGTTATGTTAAATCGCCTATTTTACTTCTGACCTGCCTCATGAGTCATGACCTGCCTAAACTTCTTTGGAATTTTCTATTTTCTTATAAATGTCAAATAAAAGATCATCAAACATGATAATTCAGCAGCCTCAGATTTCTTACCCAATTACTAATACTATCAGAACGACAATTGAACGTTTTATCTAGTAGGTTCGTTAGCTACGTCATTAGAAATCTAAATTGAAATGTATTCTTCGACATGCTAAGTGACTCCTACGACCCTGATGCCGAAATGTACATCTGGTTCCACCACTACATTGGAATCTTTTTTGTTCGTTTGTTATACTTGTACTGTAACTTCCCTGGTCGTATTTAGAGCAGCGGTTCTAAACCTGTGGTCCACAAGCAAGTGATAGAAAAAAAGTTTCCGGAAATATTTTAAAATTTAACATCATAGTTGAACAGCAAAGAAAATGTGTGAAAGTTTTGGTGTTATCAACTAAATTTCGGATTATCAACTAAATTTTGGAGACAGAGACCGACTTTCAGATGGAATTCGCACGAATGGCTTAAAAGGTTGTTTAAGAAATGTTTAGGTCGATGGTTGAAAATTTGTGCTGTTGTCCGCAACGTCGGCGAAAACTTTCTAAGTGGTACGTGAGTCCCAAAAAGTTGAGAACCACAGACGTAGAGCCCTTAATGACTAACCCCTTGCCAATGGAAGTGAGCATGCATTTCTTGTGATTGCATTCATGAGTTAGTTCAATGCTGCATTGCATTCACGTAATGGTGTTATTCGAAAGAAAAGTATCCTGCACATTTTAATACTTTTAATTCCACACAAAATAGTTTGAGATTATTTCTCCATTTGCTAAACAATCGAGCATCTAGACAAAAGCAGTTCAACATCTATGCCTAAAAAGTTCAACATCTATGCCTAAAAAGTTCAACATCTATGCCTAAAAAGTTCAACATCTATGCCTAAAAAGTCTAAAGTTCATGCTTCACCTTAACAAAAGTAGTCGTATCTGGAGATCAACGCAGAATACCAATGCCACGTTCCTCATAACGAACAAATGACATCTGTTCACATTATTCACTGTACAGTAACAAAAATATTATTTCATGTTCATCCGTGTCCTATTTATAGAATCGATGCTCCGTGTACATACGCCGCCCGAACACATGTAGTCCTACGTCACACATGGTTCACGTGGTAACACCATACCATCAAAAAAATGAACCGGCTTCACATATTATGCATGATCAACAAAGGAGCTTCTCTGCTGGATGATATAAATCGTCGTTTCTAAAACGAGCAAAATAAAATTGCATAATCTTCAACAAGTCCCTCTGCAGTTTTCCGGTAGCAAGTTCCTTGCATGCCAGCATACATCTCGAAATGTAGTGGACTGTTAAACAGCATATCCAGGAGCTGTCTTTCTGTTCTCAGAACTTCCATAGGATCCTCCTAGATATCTCTAGGATTATTTCCTATCCTGAGGAGGGCAGATATATTTATTACTAACAGTTTTGCAGATCTTATCAAGTGCTACGAAAATACACAGTTCAACAAGAATGCACTTCAGCCGTACGAGTCAAAAGCTTACTACATGTACAACGCTATAAAATTTACATGACAACTTGACGGTGGCTTCTGCAGCTACCATACAACGGTTCTTCGAAGATTACATCCTCAGCGTCTTTCTTCGCGTCAACGTCATCGTCTGTCGCTTTTCATCGCCGGTCCACGACTTGCACTTGAGTCTGAAGTGGCGCAGGTCGTGTGCGTGGTCCTTGTGCAGCATC
Organism: Dendrobaena attemsi; assembly: GCA_034693945.1. Taxonomy (NCBI): domain Eukaryota; kingdom Metazoa; phylum Annelida; class Clitellata; order Crassiclitellata; family Lumbricidae; genus Dendrobaena; species Dendrobaena attemsi. Next base: position 4,146 of record JAQFXW010002576.1, read on the forward strand.
GGTTTGTAGCTCTGGGGTTCGCAGTGCTGCAGTTGACTTGTGAAGAAAGCCTTGTAACCCCCGTCAAGAACGTAGATCTCCGGATAGTTGAGCTTCGGGTAGACGTTAACGGCTCGGTCGTGGTTGCGCAGAAACCTCAAACTAGAAAATAAGAAATCAGAAGATTTCTATTATGTACAGATCTGTGAATCTTATGCAACGTTAACAGTACAACTGCATTTTGATAATGCCCTCCTTACATATGTGTAGCCACATTGAGGCCAAGAGGATGCTGTTGCTTCATCTTGTGTTTACAGCAGCAGGATTAATTTAGACATAAGTCACAGGACTTCAGACATCACTGACATGCATGTACATAAGAGACTGAGATTTTAAACATTTAAGTAAGCTTTTTTTGCACTCATACTTTACATTAGCATTAACAAACAGGTACAATAGCAGTTCAATGCAGTAATTTTAGGCCCTGCATAAAAATACATTGATTTTGCCCCCGTGAATTTTACAGGGGTTAGACGTTGCAATGCCAAGTGCTCCTTCCTCAAACCCAAATGCCCTCCTCTCAGATCACTACATCTGGATGTCTCTTGGAGTTGCCTTCTCTTGAATTTAAGCCTGACCATGCCACTACCTTCTTACTGATGTTCAGAAGGTCCCAAACAACAAAGCCTCAATGACGTTGAGCATTTGTGAGTGGATTTGCTCATGCACAATAACTGCTTTGATGAGGCCTAAACCCATACTTTGGTGTTACCAGCTGTGCATGCTAACCAATTGGCCACAGTGCTCCACACTGTCAGAGCCATCTCACAACATAGTCAATTAAATGTGTAATGAATTCCAGCCTGTCAATCATAATTGTAATACATGTGAATGCATTGCCTGAGAATTCATCATCATCATTTTATTGTTATCAAACAACAACATCAGCAAATTTACATTGTACATTTACAAAAGACATTTCACTGTTGGCAACTTGGCATAACAAGGAGGCCCTGAAGGGATAATAATCTCGAGAATAGGGTCAAATATATATCAAAGTGTAATACAGATGGAGTAATTGAAAATTAATACATTATTTTTGGAGTTGCTTTCTAATTTTCCAATTGTTCTTAACATTATTTATGGGTCATACCTGCATTGCATTATAATGACCACCTTTAGTATTGTATAGGCAACAGATATCTAGAGTCTTGTTAGCCAACAATGCACTGTTACAATCAGCTTCTGTGCTGTTTAAACATGGCAAAATTTCAATGCATACAGTACCAAAATATGCGTAAAATTAAGACGCAAGCAGTGGATTTGAACCTGCAACTCTATGGTTACAAGGCTCCAAGCAAACACTTCACCCCACATCGAGTTATTAATCATGTGAACTATGCAACATTACTTACAGCTTTGGAGCTCTTTCCGAAGAGAATTCACAGTGGAAGATGAGAATGTCCGGCTTGGATGATGCTGACGACATTTCATCACTGTCTTGATGTGCACTGAAAAATCTCGCAAGGATGTCGTCCTTTGTACAGATGTTGTGGGCATTCTGTAGAAAGAAAAGCAACTTCTACAATTAATTTAACACTCTTGGTACACTAATGTCAAGACCTTAAATTGTCATTGATTGCAAGACTTCCCCTGAATTAAGTCTATGAATTTTATTACTTTTAAACAAGCTCAACATATTGTTTTACCATTTAGATGCATGCAAAATGTGTATGCAGTTATACACACTCATGGATTAATATATATATATATATCTTCTCCATGATTTAGGTATGTTGCTTGTGAGTTTTATTGAGTTTAATTTAAAGTGTTTATGATAGGCTTATATCAGGCTGACATAATGTCGTTTGTACATTCACCTGACGCACAACCAGAATCCAAATAATCTGTGAATTTTAAGAAAAAAAGATGCTGTATTCTGAATACGTTTTCTTCCCAGTCAGTGATTATCACAATGTGATATAATAATCTCAAAGAAGACTGTAAGAGTTAAATGAACGGTGACTTAAATTAAAATCTAATTTAAAGTCTGACAAGAACTATGGTTTCCGAACAATGAGTAGGGCCATTTAAAGCAGCTGAGACGACATAAATTAGTTTTGTATTCTGATAGTTTGCACCAAATGACTGCACTCTTCGTATAACTATTGAAGCAGACTCCTTTCATAGCCTTTACGAGCAACACAGAAGTGTTTGTTTAAGGGACAATTAAAGCCCGGTGGCCAAATCAAAGCGCTGAATCACAAAGGAAGTGTTAGGCTAAATTAGGTTAATATTCACAACTTGGGCAATGAATACCCCCACCAGAATAAGATATCAGATCATCTTCCTACTTTGTGGGTAACCTCTCCCCAGAATAGACCATGAATGAAAGCCTTTCCACACTCACAGCCCCAATTACCCCATTTTACAACTTAATGACCCCCTATTGGATCTGCTTCAGTGAGCACAATATACTCTCCCATAAATCTGCAATAGAGGGAAATTTGCACTAGAAGCGGCAGACCATTGAGGATTTCATGGTCAACCCCAATACAAGTAAAATGGTCATCCAGCAACACACAGACCACACACCTGGGAAGTTGACTAAAAACTAGGAATAGTAAAGCTTAAGACATTGATATTAATTAATAGTAATATTAACTACAAATTTATATTAAATTGCTACAGAACAAATCATTAGACACCTAGGTTCCAAAATTTCCAACAAAACCTTATGGGCCTTTCAGCTTCAAAGGATGATAATGGTAGTAAAATCATTGTCCTGCTGTATGAGGTTCCTCAAATCTTAGACCATACAGTAAGGTGTTATATTTCCTCCATCTAACAGCCAAGGCCTACTAAGTATAAGAATTACCAAGCATCAAATTATTTCCAGAATTAATTCACCAACATCTTGTTAATATCTTTCAGAAAATGGGGTCAGGATAATTCAGCTGGCTTAGATAACACGACAGACACCCACAGTAAATTAGAATTCATCAAAAAGAATTAAATTACCTGGATGTGACCGCCATCAAATTCATAAGGATAGCGACAATCAATGATCGAATAAGATCCAATTTTCTCCGAATAATCATCTTTCAATATAGCAGCCAGCTGAAAAAGATATGTTAAAGCATTCTCTTGAATTGCTCACCTAATCTACGTGAAAGTCAAATCATATTGTTTATTACTGAAATTGTTACGTTACAAAGACTTTTAAAATGATCCAAGTTCAAACAGATGTAGAACAAAAGTCAAAGTCTGACAAGCCAAATTAAACCTTCTTGTCAATGATCAATCAGCTTTGCTGTCACAAAAAAACTCTGTTGATCTCAAATCCCGATTATAATTCACCACCATACACCCATTGCCACCATAGCATCCTGCTGTCTCCTTGCCGGGATATCCCCTGATTCTGACCTGGCACCACAACGGACAATGAGTTTGGTTACTGGGGATTTAATTTGAGATATTGCCAGTGATTTGGCATAGCTGGTCAGCCTGATGTGGCTCTTGTACCGTGCTGAGAAAGGTTAAGGATATTATATTAACAATGACAATGAATCGCCAACCATTACCGTTTTGTGTGTGTCATGAAATACAGAAGCTCAAAAATCCACTGAAACAAAACACAAGGAGGAAGCATAAAGAAATGTCCTAATATCAACAAACATTCGCCTACCGTATGTGGAGTGATGGACTTGAGGTCAGCGTGCTTTCCGGAAATGACGGGAAGCGAGCACGTTCTCGTGAAGTCTCCGATCATTTCATCCTGAGTATCTTCATGACTCAATGCTCTGTAGATGTGACATTCACCGCTGGGCTTCGCTGCTATCTGCAACGTTGAAATTGATGCGGCTTCTGAGCAATTCTCATCGATTTCCTGAATCTTCTCGATGGTGTATGCGGCAATCTTTCTCACAGGGTACGGAGGAGACGTAGGTGAAAGAAAACCCTTGACTGATGAGCGCATTGGAAGTTCTTCATTTCGAATGTAATCCTGAAGAAAAGGCGATCCAGATGAACTGTTGTTATGATTATCTTCATTCGGCTGGGATCTGAATTCCGAATAGAACGGCGAATTTGGTGGAATGTTTTCTTTAGTGTTCGAATCGTAGAAGGACGAGAAACCTTTCTTCTTTGCATGACGCCTCTTGAAAGGCTGTTTGCTGCTGAATTTCGTAAATGGCGTCAACGCATCGCTGAGGAAACTGTCTTGGTCGCTAGTCGTTCTCGACGTGTTTGTGTCGTCCACGCCTGTCGACGTCTTTGGCCGTTTCATGTGAGGACTCCATTCATCCACATCCATTGAGTTGTTGTCTGTTGGAACCCACTTCGAAACGCCTTCATCGCTATCGGAGAATAAGATGTTGAACTCCTCTTTGGAAATGGGCTGCATAAAAAAAGAGTTAACACCATTTACATTATGATTATGTCAGTCAGTCCATTTCTGCTCTGTACAACCATTACCACGACAGAAACCTTTTACACTTGAAATATGAATATGAAGAGTTTGTACGTAAGTCAAGCTGCCCCACTGGTATGCCCGTGCCCTAGCAGATTCTTTAAATGCTAAACTGTGCCAATTTTTTTCACAATTAAATAACTTTGCTGGTTTAGCAAATAGGGAAGTATAAATAATTAATTGCTCTTCATAGTGCACTTGATCCGCTTCTTCTGCCCTGAACAAGTACTGAATTTATGGTTGTTCTGCAGTTAGGAATGCAGCTCTCACACATCGTGGCCCCATCCCTTAATGATCCTTTTCAACACACAAGTGTGATTGCCTCGTGAGCTGACCACAGAAAAATCCCTGTACAAACATTTTATGACAGGAAATCTCTCTGTCTCTGATATCCTTTGATCCTGCTCTTAAGATGGGACTAGTCCCTCATAATTCACCCACCAAATGGCGATAAATTCACACCAAACATGTAAATGTATTTCAAATGAACTGCAAGGATAATAAGTCAAGCATGAAATTTTCTCCCGCAGCAAAAAATGTATCTGTTAGTTGCGGTAATGCTCAAATTTAAAAGTGACAGAAAGGGTGAAATAGAAAGTGTAAATAGAAATTTTGTTATAATAATGGTCATCTGTTGCAAGAATATGAGAGATATTCCTCTCATGAAACCGGTGCTATAGAAGTTCATGATCACGATTACAATACAAGCACGAGCATAAATACATAAGTACAAACACATAAGAAAGCACAATAAGGGTTCCTTACACTTGAATCCATAAACGCAAGTCGCTTCTTCGTGGACTTCTGATCGCTGAAGACAAGCTGCTTGCAGGCGGGAGATATGTCGCATCCAGCAACTCCACTATCTCTGGAACTTTCGTCAGAGTCACAGTCCGACAGAAACTTTGGAATGGATGGAAACACACGACTCTCCATATCCTGGCATTCCATCTCCATTGAAATCGGACTAAACTCCATTTCCAAAGCTAAACACACAAAGCATATTCACAAGGATAAGTAAAATGCTTCAACATTATTTTCTCAATAATTATGATTGGCAGAAAATGGTCCAAGCACCCTGTTCAACTACTCGCAATCCAATGATCTGCGAGCATCCTTAACCAAGAGTTTGTTAATTGCCCAAACAATTCTACAGTTTATACTAACAGCACACCTAGTAAAAAATGTGCAGCTTTCAGATGACAAGAAAACAGCAAAACCCAATTTTTAACCAGTTCAGATAAATACAACAGAAAGCATTAGGCCTATGTCTGAGATTTGCTAATGAGTAGGCCTAACATGAAAGCCTATAAAAAAGAGAAAACTATACGTTCTATAAAAGGAAATTCACATCTGAGAAAAAGTATACCTAACCAAGTGGGACATTTATTTAGCCCACTAATATCACAGTGGTTTTATTAACCATTAATTTTGTAGCCTATTGAAAAAGTGATATTTATAAACCTAAATGGTATGCATTAGATTAAAGTAGGTCAGTAATATCAGTAAGAACTCAACATGACAAACAAACAGCATAATAATAGTAGGCGTACTTAATTAAATATACTACTAATCTAGGTTTAATTTATAAATACATTAAAAAGTCTAAGATGAGAGAAGCGCAAACACCAATCTAGTGTGAATTCAACGAAGAAGGAATGAAAACCCTTTGGAAGAAGACACCCAAACAGAACTTAATCCTCATGAATGACTATGAATGACCTACTTAAGTCCCAAAAACGGTGTCAAAGTTCACAGGCGACTCAGATGGGTTTCCTCCCACTCCAAGACCTCACATACAGCGGAGAAGAAACGCAGCTGAGAGCACATAAGACGCTCAGTCAAAGCAGATGACTCTAGCAAAGTTTTTAATTTCAATGAGATTTTGAAATTGAGACAATAGCTCAGTTGATGAGACAGTCATGGTGCGCAAACAGCTCTATGCTACATAAATTAACTATAACTATAAACAAAGACAATTATAATTTAAACTAGTACTTCTTTTAATTTAGTTACCGTACTATCTTGTAAACATATTCTGTGTTATTGTCAGAGTGGTTTCTTGCATTAAACGAATATAGGCCTACATATACAATTAAGTAATCTTGAATTCTTGATGCTCTACTATCGAACCTGAATGTAATTTAACTCTGGGTTGGAGGGAGTACTTCGGGTGTATGTGAGTCGACCGTCTCTTATCTGCGGTCGATTCGCACTGATGGGTCGGTACTCGGTAGTTCAACTGCGACGCTCAATAGCCTCTAAGGGCCCTTACCCACCCCTCCCCACTAGGCTGTCAAGTCCAGTGCAATTTCTGGACTTAATCTGAAGCGTATCATGCGCCCAACGGCTGCATTTATGACCTCAAATGACTTGACGAGGAAACTGTTGGTCCAATTTTAGGCTAATCCTAAGGATGCAGGCCTACCTAAGTTGTTAAAGTTAAACTAATTAGTCATTACATCCCCCAACTGCGTCTATTCTGCCTGCTCGCAAATCGTAAAATAGAGTAAGAGCAATTAAAATAAGTATAATTGCTTAAAACAAATTGCAAAATGCCCGAGTCCAGAAGCATTGAGAAACGTAAAATACAGAGGTTGCCTCTGCCCCTCCCCTTTAATGACCTTGATTCGTTTACAATAATTTATCAGTGCCATCGATTGAGGCTTAGTCACTAGATACAGTGTTACCACACTAGATTTTGAAGAAAGACAATTTTTTCCTATAAAAGAAGCCAAGAAAAAAGTCAAGGTCCTCAGAAAAAGGCATAGATATATCTATGGGAAAAAGCAATTGAGATTTTAGGCGTTAGATTATATGTGAACGGCCCTTAGCACCTCCATGAAATGAACAATCATCAACAATTAGGTTTCACACTCTTCTGCCTGATCGACTGAGATTAGGTTTACTATAGAGCCCGGCCTAATCTAGCCAGATTTTAGTCAATAAACAAACTGCAGCCAATCCTATAGCCTAAATAAGTATTGAATACAAAAACTTGTATGCATCTGTATAAAATAATGGGCTTAGCTAACAGTCTCAAACGTGATAATTATGAAGGTGGTGATTAGGCAACAACAAAACAAACTTAATAATAGACTGGACACGAAGGAGAGAAAGTTAAAACCAGCCATACAAGACACATTAGGCGTAAAGTAGGCTTGTTTACAGTAGGCTATAATAATAGTAGGTACAATGTAGAAAAAGATCCAAATCTCTGATATGATAGATATAGGGGGCCTACTGCCATACACACATATACAGTGCCTCAGGTGTCTGCATTTCTTTGCCACTGTCTTCCTAATGTGTTTGCGCGTGATTGTAATAATTTGGTATAAAAGTAATACAAGAAGTGTAGTCCCTCAAGCTAATCTCAGTTGCAATCATGAGTGAAATAGTTGACACTTCACTATCGTGGCCTCGGCTGCGCTGCACACGAGTGGTCGGTGCTCTCTCCCTTGTTATAACTTATCATCTCACCAACATTCATTCATTCATTCATTCATAATGGACATTTAGATAGCGCCTCTTCAAGAAACTACTCAGAGGCACTCCCAGCCCAGCCACGAACAAAATAGAAAGACTTGAGAGATTTATAGAACTGCAGTGGATTGACAAGAAGTAGCGAACGAAGGCCAAGTGGATATAGGCCTATACATTATACAATGTCATGGTCTACTCATTTCAGCAGGCATAACAGATCATAATAATAAAACATAACCTATCGACAGAGTCCAGTACACATCCAAAGTCCAAACAACTAGTCAGTAGGACTACTGTTGGTCAGACAGTACTGTAGGCCTACTGTCGAGACGAGATGGTTCGAGACAAGATGGTTCGAACTAAAAGACAGTCGTAGGCAGAAGGTAAGATGATCGAAGCAAGGTTCTACCAAGATAAGTAAGCAACGACACTGACCTGATATGATGCTTCTGCTTATGTGTTGATACCTCAGCTACAATCCTCTTCCACTTCCAAATCCTCCAAGCGTCAACTGACTTCTACCAACGACAGACAGACAGCTAGTCCTCAAGTCTTCTGCCAGACGGACACGCACACACGGACAACCCAAACTACGAGACTGACATAAACTCGGCAGGGACCCGGTCTATTTATAAGCTTATAGAGTCCCCCCCTCCCCACTCTCCAGCCCCTCACCTAGGCCTACCAGTTGGGGGCAGCCACGGTGAAGCAGTGACGTCACGGCTCTTAACCCCAAACTGAATGAGGCCCTTTGAGCCCTGACCACATTGCCGCCTTTTGACCACCCCCAGCCACCCTACCCGTAGGCCTACAACTTTC
>JAQFXW010002577.1:0-12895 GCA_034693945.1 Dendrobaena attemsi
CTGTGATCGGGACCGCTTCTGAGTAGTAGTGGACTTGAAGGGGCGGTATAGAAATGCACAAATGAATGAATGAACGAACATCATACATCTCGAGAATTACTGATAAAATTGTTCACTGTTAGATGAATGTAGTTCCACATGTCTTGCATACTCCGAAAAGACAGTTTTTGTGCAATTCACATCACTTTTCAGCATCGTTTAAAAGCTTTTATATCTGAATAAATGAGAATCTTTTTTCTGAAGAGCATATCGATAGCACTGGTCTGCACGTAAACACAAGGCGAAGAAATGCAGACAGATTATTTGTAGTCATAAGCAGCGTAACATAGGCATAACCGTTCCAATTTACAGAGAATGAAAAATTAACGGATCCAGTTAAACCCCAAAGGAATAATTCCCATGCAACTGAAACTGTAAAAGCAGTTTACTAACGCAAGACAGATCACAGATATTTATAATCAAAGATCTCATTCCTTGGCAGCAACAATTTCGGATTCACTACATCGGTTCCGACACAGGATTTCGATGACAGTGGCACTTAATCAACGAGTTGTGCAAGATTTAAACTGATCAATTCATTAACAGATGAGCAGGGCTGCTACAGAATTATAATTTATAATGACAAATTTATATGGCACCAACTAGAGAAATTGTCAGAGACTCCCGCTGGTTGCACATCTCGCCCAAAACAATGTTCTAACATAATGGTCTCTAGGTGGCAAGAGAGACTGGCAACGAATTGATTGTTGCAGATCTACGCAATACGAGGAGCACTTTTAGAGTGGACGATGTACATTCACAAGTCAGGTCATTGTGATGTAGGCAATAGTATGAGCTAAGGATGTTTTCAATATGAGCTAAGGATGTTTTCTGGTGTTTTGCAGAACGCTGTTAACTTGGTTGTCCTCTCTGATTAGGTACGCCAATTTGATTCTTCTAACTAGGTACGGTACGCTAATTTGATTCCTCTAATCAGGTACGGTACGCTAATTTGATTCCTCTAACTAGGTACGGTACGCTAATTTGATTCCTCTAACTAGGTATGGTACGCCAATTTGATTTCTCATTTTGTTCAACTGGTTCTCAGAGTTTGTAGTTGTGCTTTGAGGTGCGATACAACATCCTGGACGTCTTAGAAGATCAGATGCTCCCACGTAAACGTTGTCCGGTAACTCAAGAAGTTTTCAGAAGATAAGAAGTGGGAAGTGGTTAGAAATCCATTCTTCAACAGCAAATGAGCAGGAGAAACCATGCTGTCATCTGAAAAATACATATAAAATTATTAATAAATTTGAACCTGCTACTATGACATATTAGGTAATGAATTCTAAGTCGATGATGCTGTTTCAAAGTGTTCTGTTTTTCCATGGGACTTCTCCAAGAACAGCCTGCTTCTCCCTGTAAATGTCATCAAGGCCTAGCCCAACAAATCTTAAATATAGCAAAATTTCTGAACATTTATGAATTTTTGAAATCAAAAGTCACGAATTCTCGAACTACGAGTTCCAATCTATTACACAAAGCACTTAATTATAAGAACTTAGTAGTAGCCTATCACCATGTGCTGTCAGTTCTTTGAACTCTAGCGACCATCATGATAAAACATCTCCATTTCTTTCTTTCTGATGTCGAGTCCCTTAGTTCTGCCAAATTCATTCCAGTTGTTACGTCTATCTCATCCATCCATTTCTTCCTTGGTTGCCCTTGTTTTCTCCTTCCCTCTCCACAAGCCAGCATAATTTTTTGTGCTTTTTTTGCCTATAGAATGCAATATTGTATCTTACCATCTTTCCCTCAGTCCTCTCTCTCTCTGTCAGTCTCTCCACAGCGTGTAATGTTCATTCAATGCTTCACATGTTATTGAATATTTTAAAATCTATCAATCAAAAGTAGCATTGAACATACCTGCAAAGTACTGTGTTGAATCCCACTCGCAGCTGAAACCGGATCATAGTTGCGATGGCTTTCTTTTTGGACAGATTCTATTCGATTTTCTTGACAACAATGAAGGCAACGAACCAACCTCCGTTTCAATTAATTCACTGATCATCCGCAGTTCCCCTTAAACTGCAATTTAATCTCTTACTGTCCGATGAAAAACGAGAAGAACTCGATGGATGGAAGCTGAATTTAGCAACCGCAAACATCTGTTAGAGCAGTCCAGGAATAGATTATGGCCCTGTAGGCCCTCTAACTTCCAGAACTGTTGAATTCTGATTTACATGTAAATTCTTTATCAACATGCTGGACAAAAAAACCCGTCTAAATTGTCGAATCTACCGTGCACCTTTCAGTTGTTTGGAAGGGCAAATGATCTGATCTTAACAACAAATAGAAACCGATAGCTTGAAGAATTGCTTGTTAAATCCAATATGCTCCAGATTTCTTTTTGACTGTACAGGCACAACTTCGATCACAGTAACCTGGCAACATTTGATCAGATATGTTGCCTTATCTAAGTATTTACAGTCAGCACACTTTGCTTCGTGGCCATCTAGAAAACACGCACAGCAAACACATCCTATTTTAAGGCGAGAAAGCATTTTCTTTTCAGCAAAAAACAAGCATCAAAGATCTGATTGACTCAAAAGTGCCAGCTATTCGCTGGAGAAAGTATCGACTATTCTGATGAGAAAGTGTTTCCCATATAGCTCCCAATTATACAGGGCATATACACGAGCCCACAAAGCATAAAACATATCGTACAATTCTGTAGTTCAGCCAACTCTCTGATAATATTTTATCACTTTGATGTGTTCCGTCGAGCCACAGTTTTAAAAGATTATTTGATGACAAACTCTGGTTTTTGCACATTTTGAGTCTCCAAGAAAAGTCCTTTGAAGTTTGAAGCCCCAAGTTTATGGTCCGTTGATGTTGGCAGACATGATTATTGAGCTGTTCTCACCGTTTGTTGTTATATCGGAGTGTACATAAGTTGTCACATCTGAAGGTGTCCCATACAGCTGTACCTGCTTCGATTACGAACAAAATTTATGTCGTAACGTCAACGACACTTGTTTCTGCACAAGGTGTTACATTCGAGTGATGAAATTATTTTCTGCGGGGTGCTAAATGCATATCAATTCACCGACATTCGCCGAATGAATTGAAGCTACAGTAACACCTAATATTCAAGGCACTTGTTGACCCGACGAGATTGCAAAGAGATCCAATGTAAATGGTGACCTTGACAGGCAGAAAATCTCCGTCGGTCTTTCGTTCCCCGCAAGAAGAACACCGACGTTCTTCGACATCAGAGGAAAAGAAGAACGATAGATGCTTTGGGATTAAGAAATAAACAACCAGCTGATTACGTTTCCAAAACAATATTGATCCAGCGCCAAAATGAATGCTGATGGAGATGCAAGTAGGCACTTGGGCTATATCCAGCACGGTCACAAACCAGCTTAGTTTAAGTTGTAAATCGAACTCATTTAGGTCACGATTCGACAACTATTGCGATGACCTACACGTGTATGCTTCAATGCGAACCACCATAAACCAAACAACATTATTCTAAATGGAGAAGAGCCTACAACAACTTAAAACAAAAAAGACGCAATGGAATTTTAAGAAAGCTAGTCCTGAGCCCACCCTTATCATCAGGACTGGCGATGAGATGAATCTCTGTGCCCTAGCGGACCTGTCGCATCTGTAGGGGCCGACGAGGCACCCGCACCGGGGGTCCCCTGCACCGGATGGGGAGTCGCTTGCTGCTTGGGGGTGCACACCTCTGGTTGTGTTATAACAGGCGGTTGTTGCTGTTGCTGCGGAACTGACTCCATCGAGATCTTAAACTTCGGTTTCTCTCCGACCTGGATCGCGGTAAGCACCAAGGGGTTGGGCGACGAGGCACGCACGCCGAAGAACACGTCCTCGCTGGATCCGGCCGGCAGCTGCGGCCGAAGGGGAATGCCCGTCTGCTGGACCACCGCGGGGATGTAAGGTCCCTCGACCATTGCTCGTTCCGTCTTCACCTGGAGGGTCTTCGTCTTCGTGACCGACTTCTTGACGGCCGTTCCGTCCGGCAGCGTCTCCTCGAACTCCTGCTCGACCGTCTCCACCACGGGCTGCGGTTCAACGGTGTCCGTGTAGACCTTCATCTCCAGCGGAAGTCCTCGCCCGTCCTCCTCGGCCTCGGGACCTTCCATCACAATTCGCTTTACGATCGTCTGCTTCTGCCGGGTCTTGATGATCTTGCGAACGATGACGCGACCGTCCGGAAGCGTCTCCTCTCGTTCCTGGACCTCGGTGACTATTTCCGGTTCTCCCTCCACCGTGTCCGTGTAAACACGGAGGCTAGAATGCGACGAGACGGAGTCGCTCGGCGACCAGAGTTCGGCCGGGGAGGTCAGCGACGCCAGCGATGAAGCCGGGGACAAGAAATCTCTTGCGTCGCTTCGCCCCGATCGTCCCGATCGCATGCTCGACGTTTCCGAGACTTCCGAGTCCGGGACCTCTTCAGTGACGATGTCCTCGACCACTTCCCCGTCGTGTCGAACTTTGCGGACCTTGTGCGTGATCAGCTTCTTCGTGCGCGTCTTGATGATCTGTCGTCTCCGATCCGAACCTTCGACCTCTTCGATGACATAGGACGGGCCGAGTGGAGATACGGTTCGCTCAGCAGACCCGATCCTTCGTTCGCGCGGCCCCTTTCCGGGTGGTTTCCCCTTCGGCGGAAGCGGAGAGCGTGGAGGACGTCGCTCGAAGCCTCTTCCACCGAATCCTGCATCTGGAGAGAGTGGGGTCATCGGCTGATCCCTGATTTCCGGTTCCTGTTCTTCCGATTCGGACACTTCGTGACGTCTCGGGGGTCTCTTCTGAGGCTCTGGCGCACTGGCTGGTCGACGTGGTTGCTCGGAGCGTTTCGGACTGGACTCGACAACACCCGACTCAAAGAGAAACACAGGAGCGTGAAAAGGATCACCAGAAGGTCTGATGCCTGCTTCATTTACGGGAGGCATTTGCTGCCATTTCTCTAATTCTGTTGGATAAGTTGTTGGTACCGCTTCAAGAGCATTGTCTGTAGTCTGCCGTGAATGCAATTTTGACATAGTTGTCTCAATGGAGAGTGGTGCCGTGATATCAGAAAACACATATTGTGTAACATCTGCAGTAGGTGTTCTTGGTGAAACCTCGGCGGGCGCTTCAAATGTGTCAAGTAAAACCTCGTGCACTCTTTCCCTAACATCCGATATAGATATACCTCGTGCAATTTCAACATGTACTTGTGATGCTTCCGATACAACCTCTGGCACTTTTACATTCACCTCATGCGCAGCTAATCCTAGTGTCGTTTCAGCAGATGCCAGCAGATGTACTGGAGTAAATGCCGGTATGCTATCTCCAACCTCTGCTGTCGTTTCCTTTTGTGTACTTTCAGGTGCTACCGATACAGCCTCTGGTAAAATCACAGGCACCAAATGTTCTACGATATCAGATGCAGGTACTCCTATCGCACTTTCAGATACTGGAACTGCCTCTGGTGTCATAACGGGCACCTGTACTATTGCTTGTTCTGCGAGAACTCTTTGCACAGATTCTTCAGGCAACAGCATTTCTTGAGCAAGGCCAGCAGGTACTCCTACAACGTCTGGCGGAATCTGAGGCATCTCTCGCAAATCTTGAATGATTTTAGAACGTTCTGTTAGGGCCTCTGGCGTCTGAGGCACCTTTACTTCAGCCCCCACTTCGGGCACTACTTGCGTAAGTTCACCACATACTGCTTCTTGTGTTTCAGGTAGGGAGACTTGTGTAAGTTCACCAGAAACTGACACTGATCCTGGTGTTTCAAGTACCCTAATTTCAAACCCCACTCCAGGCATTACTTGCATGAGTTCACCAGATGTTGACACTGCTTCAGGCGTCTGAGGCACCTTTATTTCAAAGCCAACTCCAGGCACTACTTGCGTCAGTTCACCAGATACTGACACTGCTTCAGGCGTCTGAGGCACCTGTATATCAAAGCCAACTCTGGGCACTACTTGCATCAGTTCATCAGATACTGACACTGCTTCAGGCATCTGAGGCACCTGTATATCAAAGCCAACTCTGGGCACTACTTGCATCAGTTCACCAGATACTGACACTGCTTCAGGCATCTGAGGCACCTGTATTTCAAAGCCAACTCCAGGCACTACTTGCGTCAGTTCACCAGATACTGACACTGCTTCAAGCGTCTGAGGAACCTGTATTTCAAAGCCAACTCCAGGCACTACTTGCGTCAGTTCACCAGATACTGACACTGCCTCAAGCGTCTGAGGAACCTGTATTTCAACACCCACTCCAGGCACTAATTGCGTGAGTTCACCAGATGCTGACACTGCTTCAGGCGTCTGAGGAACATTTACTTCAACACCCACTCCAGGCACTACTTGCGCAAGTTCACCAGATACTGACACTGCCTCAAGCGTCTGAGGAACCTTTACTTCAACGCCCACTCCAGGCACTAATTGGGTAAGTTCACCAGATACTGTTTCTGGTGTTTCAGGCACATAAACTTCAACCCCAACTTCAGAGACTACTTGCGTAAGTTCACCTGCCGACGGTGGATATTCAGGAACCATGATTTGTGTAGCAGGCAGTCTTGAAGCAACTTCAGTAGATGGTGGCAATACTTCTGGCATCAATTCAGGCACTGCCTCTGCAATGTCCGCTGCAGCTATTCCTGATGTGGTTTCGGCAGATACTGTCACAACTTCAGACGTGATTTCAGGTACTTTCTGTCCGACATCTACTGCAACTATTCCTGTTGTAGTTTCAGCAGATACTGTTACAACTTCAGGTGCTATTTCAGGCGCTTTCTCTGCAACCTCTGCTGCAAGAACACCTGATGTCGTTTCAACAAATACCGCTGCAACTTCAGAAGAAATTTCAGGCACTTTAGCTGCTATATCTAATGCAAGTACACCTGTTGCGGCTTCATCTTTCAAAACTTCGGATATTTCAGGCGCTTTTGCTGGGACATCTAATGTAAGTACTCCTGTTGTAGTTTCAGCTGTTACAACTCCAGGAATCTCAGGCACTTTAGCTGCCACATCTAATGCAAATACTCCTGCTGCGGTTTCAGCTGTTACAACTTGGTGCATTTCCGGCACATCCCCTTTGACGTCTGCTGTAGGAACTCTGGATGTAATTTCAGAATGGACTGGTACTACTTCTGGTGTAAAGTCAGACGTCTTTCCTGCGACGTCGGCTGAAGATGTCTCTGGTGTAATTTCAGCATGTACCTCTGGTGTTAAGTCAGGTGTCTTTGCTGTTACATCTACTGCAGGTACTACTGGTGTAATTTCAGCAGAATCCAATACTGCTTCCGATATGATTTCAGGCATCTTGTCAGTGACGGTTGTAGCATGAACTGCTAGTGCTGTTTCAGCATATGCCGGTAGCTCTTCGGTTGTTAATTCCGGTATCTTCCCAGTGCCATCTTCTGCAGATACTCCACGTGTCGTTTCTGCAGATATAGGTACTACATCTGGTGATGAAAGAGTCTCAATAGGTAAAGTTTGTTTGGCTACTGACGCCGTTTCCGTTCTTAACGGTCGAGAGCTGTCTGGTACGAGACCCTCTGCAACAACATCAATGATAAGATTCGCTGCAATGTAACTTCCATCTGCAGGCATAATTGGGATTACATAGGATGCCAAGTCAGCCACATATCGCTGTTCGGAAACAACCTCAGACACAGGTATTTGCTGTTCTGAGACAGGTATTTTCTGTTCCAAAACATCACCAGCTTCAGGTAATTTCTGTTCTGAAATAGGTATCTGCTGTTCCAAAACATCACCAGTCACAGGTAATTTCTGTTCTGAAACAGATTCAGTCAGATGTGATGGCTGTTCTAATGCAACCTGTGTCACTGGTAATTGTTGTTCTGAGACAGCAGCCTCTGTCACAGGTAACTTCTGTTCTGAAACTACCTCTGTAACCGGTAAATGTCGTTCTGAAACAGGCCCAATGGCTAACTGTTGTCTTGCTACAGTCTCCATTACAGGTAATGGCTGGTCTGAAACGGATACATTTACTTCATCTACCTTCGCATCCTTTGAAACATGCAGGTCTCCATCTGATTCAGATATTCTACCGTCTTCCTGTTTCGCTTCCTCTGCCACAGTTAGTTGCTCTTCCACGACGGACGCCATAGCTTCTCCAGTCTTTGCTTCAATAGAAATTGCTTCTTGTTGTTTTACCTCGGACTCGGCGGAATCAAGATGCTTTTCTCTGATTGAATCCCGATAGATTTCTTGCTGAGCATCTTTTATTACTGCTTGAGCGATCACCTTGGCTCTTTGTGCTAAAACTGCAGCTTCGTCGAGATCCGCTGAAGCCGTCGTCTCTTCCGTCACAGGTAATTGCTCTTTCTGATCTGATACTTTTGCTTCTCCCTCTTTAGTCTCTGCTGAGACAGGCAACTTACGAGGTGTACTTTCTTCAGGAATTTCATTTTCATCAGGTATATTAGCCTCCACCGTCACAGGTAGTTGATCTCTTTGAACTGCCATCTTAGTCTCTGCCGCTTGAATCTCTGTTGAATCTGGTGCTGGCAGTTTAATTTGTGACTCAGGCAGTTCGTGGGTTTCAGCAAGCTGATGAACTTCAGGTTTCGGCTGCTCAGAAGTTGATAACAGCTTCTCTGGCAGTTGGTAAATTTCTTGCAGAGCTTTTTCTAGTACAGACTTCGCAATTGATTCAGCTTCAATCGCTATTACAATTTCCTCAATCTCTGATGGTTGTGCAGTCGCGTCGTTTATGACATGTCGATTTTCCTCGTCGACTGACAATGTGGTCTGGTGAGCTTCTGAAATCTCCGGGAGTTGAATTTCTTGCCTCGTCGCAATGGCTGTAGCAGTTGAAGTCACATTTTCTTGCTCATTAAGACTCAGACTCGACACGATCTCCTTGAGAGCTGCCTCCAGTATTGCATCTGTGAGGGTTTGAATCAATTCTTCTGGAACGTAAAACATCTCGGATATCTTCTCTGGCGTCGATTCTTTGTCAGTGATTGCCGATTCATCAGTTTCAAGTTTTTCTAAAGCCTCATCTCTTGAAGAACTGTCATCTACATTTTCCATATCATATTTCAAATACTGATCGGCAGTAGCAGACGGAGTATCAACACCGAAATCTCCTTCGTTCAGATGCTCTGATGTTGGTCTCTCTACGTCTTCGTCGATTCTTTCATTTGCAAACTGAAGCTCTTGCTGCAGAGGTGAGGTTTCACCGATTTCCAGCCTGCCATCAATCGCACAAACCTGTTCCGAATCTTCCGGGAAATCGTTGGCTCCAACGAAAGACGACACCTCCTGAAAGACATCTGTCAAGATTGCATCGGTCATTGGTCCTGCGAACGCCTGTAACAGAAACTCTTCGGTTTCCTTCTCTGCTCGAGTCTCGTCGTCTGGTCCTTGCAAATCCTCAAAGCCCTGAACGGGTCTTGAAACCAGAGGACTATCGATTTCCTCCAACGCATACCTCTTCAGGGCATCGTCAAGAACGGTTGCAACCAACTGCTGAGCTGCTTCAAGAATTGCAGCCTCTTTAACTATGGCTACATCTTCAGGCTCTTTGAATATGGCTACATCTTCAGGCTCTTTGACTCTGGCTACGTCTTCAGGCTCTTTGACTCTGGCTATGTCTTCAGGCTCTTTGACTAGGGAAAAATCTTGAGGCTCTTTGACTCTAGCTACATCTTCAGGTTCTTTGACTATGGCTACATCTTCAGGCCTTTTGACTCTAGCTACATCTTCAGGCTCTTTGACTCCGACTACATCTTCAGGCACGTTAACTACGACAACATCTTCAGGCCCTTTGACTCTAGCTACATCTTCAGGCTCTTTGACTCCGACTACATCTTCAGGCTCTTTGACTCCGACTACATCTTCAGGCTGTTTGATTCCGACTACATCTTCAGGATCTTTGATTCCGACTATGTCCTCAGGCGCTTTGACTCTGTCTACATCTTCAACCTGCGACACCCCGGTGTCCGAAACAGACTCCGAAACCAATAAGGGAGATACAACCTTGAGTTGTTCAGGCGTCCGATCAACCTCAACAGCTGACTTTGAATCGACGAAATCTGAAACAGGCTCAGCTACAATTAGTTCAAGAACCCTACCTTCATCAGCCAGAGTGTCTTCGGTTACAGATAATTGCACTTCTGGAACCGATATCCGTGTTTCTGAAATTGTAGACTCTGCTGAAACAGGTACTGCCACAGTTGTTTCAAGTACCCTACCTTCTTGAGGATGGGTTTCTTCTGTAGCAGGTATTTGCACTTCTGGAATGAATATCTGTCTTGTTGCATCAACAAAAGCTTCAAGTACTCTATCTTGATCAGGTTGTGTTCCTGTAGTCAAAGTAACTTCTGGTACTGTTATCTGTTTTTCATCAACTTTAGCATCTGTCGAAACAGGCGTTTCCACAAAAGTAGCTTCAAGTACCCTGCCTTGCTCAGATTGTGTTTCTGTACTCAAGGTTACTTCTGGGACTGTTATCTGTCTTTCAGCAACTTTAGCCTCTATTGACACAGGCGCTTCCGCAAAAGTTGCTTCAAGTACCCTGCCTTGCTCAGATTGTGTTCCTGTAGTCAAAGTTACGCCTGGGACTGTTATCTGTCTTTCATCAACTTTAGTCTCTGTTGACACAGGCATTTCAACAAAAGTAGCTTCAAGTACCTTGCCTTGCTCAAGTTGAGTTTCTGTACTCAAAGTTACTTCTTGGACTGTTATCTGTCTTTCATCAACTTTAGTCTCTGTCGAAATAGGCGTTTCAACAAAAGTAGCTTCAAGTACCCTGCCTTGCTCAGGCTGTGTTTCTGTACTCAAAATTACGCCTGGGACTGTTATCTGTCTTTCATCAACTTTAGTCTCTACTGAAACATGCGCATCCACAAAAGTAGTTTCAAGCAGCCTGCCTTGCTCAGGTTGAGTTTCCGCAGTCAAAGTTACGCCTGGGACTGTTATCTGTTTTTCATCAACTTTAGCCTCTGTTGACACAGGCATTTCAACAAAAGTAGCTTCAAGTACCCTGCCTTGCTCAGGTTCAGTTTCCGCAGTCAATGTTACGCCTGGGACTGTTATCTGTCTTTCATCAGCTTTAGTCTCTACTGAAGCAGGTACTTCAACAAAAGCTTCAGGAACTCTACTCTGAGGTTGAGTTTCTGGTGTCACAGGCAATTGTCCTTCTGGAACGGACATCATTACTTTCTCAGCTTTAGCCTCTTCTGAAACAGATGCAGCTTCGAATGCCGATATTTGAGAAGCATCATCGAGTTGTTCCGTCCTCTGACCAACCTCTGCAGACGACACTGAACCAACAACATCTAATTCATTCGCACGGTCATCCCTAACATTAGGAATCATCTGCAAAGAACTGGGAGTTCCTCTAACATATACATCCTCACTTCCTTGATCGTATTCATCCAAGTCGTTATCGTCTGCTGAAAGATACGCCACTACCGTAGTCGTCTTCCTCTTCAACCAGGTCCCATCCGGTAGCGTCTCCTCGGTCTCGTCCACCGACGTTTGCGTCTCGACGTTCGCCGCATACGGATCCGTAATGTCCGCAGACGAATCGAACACGTACTCATTGACAAATGTACCGAGAAGAACCTCCGTTCTCTTTGTCGCCTGAACGTTCGTCCCCTCTCCTGCGACGGTGTGTATCAGAAGCTGCATGTAACGAACAGTCGTTGTCTTCCTCGTAATGATGCGATTATCGTCGGTTATATCCTGGCTTTCCGAATCCTCTGTCCTACAATAGACTTCACCTTCCGCCTTTTGATGACTCGCTTCGCTTGGTATGGCACTACCAGAAGCCAACTGTAAAGGTATTTCTGCATGTCCAGAAGTATCTGTAGTTGTCCCATCTACAGCCGTCTCTCCGGGTTCGGTGCCGACTTTTGGCGTCGATTTTATCTTACTAATTATTTCATTATTTGCAAGTTCCATTATCTGCTCGGCTAACTCACGTACAGCAATATCCAGTTTTGATTTTTCCTGAGGTTCTCTTTTATCGCCGGATTCCATCTCGGGAAACTTGCCTTCTTCTAATGAAATCTGTCCCGTGACCGGCAACTGGTCCGTCACCAATGCACCTACTGAAGCTTGCTCCTGCTCAAAAGCGTTTAATATTTGAACTTTCTCAGGGCCTGTTTCTGCTGGCACGGTTGATATAACTTCAGGCAATGATACAGTTGCTTCAAGAGACTTAGCCTCGGCCGAACCAGGCGCTACTAATAGACCATCAACAACTCGGCTCTCTTCAACTTGAGTTTCTGTTGTCAACGGCGATTGTACTTCAGGAACCGATAGTATTGCTTCTTCAACTGCCAAAACTGATGTCTCCACAAAAGATTCAGGAACCTGTCTTTCTTCGGTTTTAGTTGCAGCTGGAACCGATATCGGTCTTCCTTCGAATCTTGTTTCTGCTGAAACGGGCACTGTCACAGCGGCTTCAAGAACTCTGCCTTCCTCAAATTGAATAGCAGAAGTCACAGGTAATTGCACTTCAGGAACTGATATCTGTGTTTCTGAAACACTAGTATCTGCTGAAACAGATATGGCTACGGTAGCTCCAAATACTGTTCCTACATCAGCTTGAGTATCTACTGTCAAAGGTAATTGCACTTCAGGAACTGATATCTGCGTTTCTGTAACTCCAGTATCTGCTGAAACAGGTATGGCTACGGTAGCTTCAAGTCCTCTTCCTACATCAGCTTGAGTATCTACTGTCACAGGCAATTGCACCTCAGGAACTGATATCTGGGTTTCTGCAATGCCAGAATCTGCTGAAACAGGTATGGCTACGGTAGCTTCAAGTACTGTTCCTACATCAGCTTGAGTATCTACTGTCAAAGGTAATTGCACTTCAGGAACTGATATCTGCGTTTCTGTAA
>JAQFXW010002578.1:0-12895 GCA_034693945.1 Dendrobaena attemsi
TGTATACATCGTACCATAATACGACGCACGTGTACGTATGTGTATGACATCGCAGTTTAATCATGGCATAAGTTTGCAAATTATATTTACCTATATTTGGCCTATTAATAAAAGAACATAAATATTGGCCTATGTAGGCCTATAAACTTATGATATTAGCAACGACGACGACGATGACAACGACGATAATGATGACTGAGCACTGTTCAGTATTTAAAACAGCATTAATCTAGGCGACATTTTCCTGAGTGATTTCGTTCTAGAAAAACACCGGATACTGCTCCTCCTTATCTACCATCCTTGGTTACACCCTGTGCCACAGTTGAATCAAGACATTGTCTGCCGTCATCTTCAAGAGGAGACTTTCTTGTCAAAAGATTAAACCTCTAATTTGGAAAATAGGATGTTTGAAGTAGCTGGTCCAGCTGAATGGAACTCTTTACCAGCAACAATTCGAAACTTGTCTTTAATTACCACCTTTAAATCTAAATTGAAGACTCATTTGTTCTCTAAGTATTATGGTTAACTAGCTGTAACCCGTAAAAAAGTTACGGGCTACTTTAATCAACGACCTCTTATATAGATAGGCCTATTATATTTAATGCGACGAATAACGCCACGAAGTGAATACAATTTCAATTGTGCCCGCACAATAATGTGTAATATGGGCGTCCTCGAAAAATTGCTCGAGCTCCGAGAGCGGTATTGGCGCTCGTCCAATGATGTGCAAGTTGGGTGTTCTCACAAACTTTATCGGGCTCCGAGAACCGGTAGCGTCCGATACCGTTACACCGATTAAGCGAATTATATATAATTATTGATTAGTCATTATTTTATTATAACGCGCCCTTGAGAAAGACTATTTGTAAATGCATAGTTGTAGGTCTATTGCATTGTTGTGTTGATCAGATTACAAGCGATTGAGCGAACCCTGTAAGTGTAAGCGTTGCTGAATGCTAAGCAGGGAAGATCGAAAGAGCGCAACACAAATCCTCTCCTAATGTTTTGTGAATTGGGATTCGGAATGTTGTAAACAGAAAATTCTTTGCGGCCTGAAGCAGATCTCCGCCTTGTTTACTTTGCAAACAATTGCATTCAGTCTGATGGCATTTTCGCTCATTAATACATTCATTTCAGATGTTTACATAGGCCTAATAGGGCTTTGAAGAAGATGATATTTATCTTATACTTTCGAATAACGAGGGCAAAAGTCAGGATAACTATCAGAAATCTTAAACAACAGATTTGCACTTGACATGGATGCCAGATATATAATATATAATATAGAGGAGCTAGAGGTTAACTGTATGTAGGGATCTACAGGGCAGCGGTACTTGAGAAACTGAGGCAATTCTAATATCACAAACCCTAATGTATTTTATAAATATGAGATGAATTCAATAGTAATAACAATAACAACTATAATAATATAAAGGTGTCAAAGTTGCAGTCCCTCTAGGAAATATCTAGCTACTTGAGAGGTCGTTTGAAGGGGAAGTGGGGGTCACATTCCAGTCTCTAATCGACCCTCTTATAAAATCTGCACTTATCACACTTCAGTCAAGCCGGGAGCAATTCGATTGCGAGATACGAGAGATGGTGTGTCTAGGCCTAGGCCTCTATAATAGCTAGCCTCCCAACCTACACAGACATCAAGCATCGTGGAATCGGAGCCCCAGATCAATTCTGGTTGGTGTAGGATTGCACTTTGTGGGTATGCCCATCCAGCCGAGGAGGCTTCCAAGACGTTTACTTATCTCGCTGCGTGTGTATGTATGCACACACACACACAGCCGGAGACCTGGTAGCATGGGATAATAGTGACCTTACAAATCGCTTGGCGTCGATGATAGATGGATCCGACGAAATATGCGTGAGAAAGTTGGTGAATGGCGGCGTTCATAAGAGGAAAATGATGATGAGGAGGAGGAGGATAGGGAGGAAGATAATGGGGAGGATGGAGATGAGGAAGAGGATAGGGAGGTAGATGAGAAGACGGAGGAGGAAGAAGAAAAGAAGAAGGCTGCAGCCGATGATGATTCTCTCATCTGTGATAATGCTACGTCTTATCCGACAGGTTATGTCTTCTGACGGATATATATATATATATACGTGTATACTTATTGTGTACAAATATGCATGTGCTGTTATGGTGTTGCTCTTGAGCGCATGTATGCCGTCTACGTTATAAGACTACTTTATAGCATGCGGCATGTGTTGTTCGGTTAAGCAGCTTGTGTAATATGCTTCATATTATAATTATCGTCTTATTATTACATGTATATAGCATGCTACATCAGCCATAAGTATATTCGTATGTAATATTTGGAACTCTATGCAACGATGATAACATGATGGATCGTATACAGTCGTATAGGCTTATATTGTAATATAATATATCATATAGACTGTATATATTATGAGTAACTAAGCTCATCTGTTGGTCATGTATATACTCGTTTCTTCTTATATTTTGAACGATGCGTCGTTCTGTATTAAAGGCGGAATGAGAGCCAACGATGTTTGGCGATATAAATACAATATCGAATTCATATCTGAGTATCTCTGTTGAAATTTATGCCTTAAACTACTTCCAGAGACTATATATTATATTTTATAATAGAGAGTGCACGATAGATTTGTGTAATCGTGTAGCACGAGGGTAGAAAGGCATGCAAGGAGGGTGTATACGCCTGAATGCTATAGGCTTATATATATGGGATTCAGTTTGTCTTACTTCCTCTGTCTTTGCTTAATCCCTCGTCGACACATTTTCTGCCTTCATTATGATTTACACCATTTAAAAAGACTTTGCTTGATGTCTATCTTCGAATCGTTTCCTCTGACAGTCTGCAGATGCGTGATAGGTTCAGTCAGTCAACGCCTCAGGAATCAGTAAATCACTATGTCTGTAAATGCAGTGCTTATTAGTCAATCAGTCAGTCAGTTGATCAGTCAGTCAGTCAATCAATCAATCAGTCAGTCATAGAATCAGTCAACCAGTCAGTTAATCAGTCAGTCAGTCATTCAATCAATCAGCCAGTTGATCAGTTAGTCAGTCAATCAATTAGTCAATCAATCAATCAGTCAGTCAGTCAGAGAATCAGTCAACCAGTCAGTTAATCAGTCAGTCAGTCAGTCAGTCAGCCAGGTTGTCTCTGTCTATTTTCTGTCTGTCTGTCTGTCTATAGTTATCTTCTCTCTTTGTGCATAGACGCATGCTCATTCGCACGTGATATCATTTTATTTGCGAATACCTTAATGGTCTAATGTGCATTAGATGTACATTCGTTCGATTAGTGTGTGTATAATATAGGATGTCGACACGATGCACCGGCCACGTACTCTCAGACAGACGCGCTGCGTGAGATTCCATTTAAAGACTGTTTGTTTTGAAAGCATCTCGGCAATATATACGATGAAATAAAAGATGAACTCAGACGGATTATATCGAAGTTCTCCTCCTATTCATCCCTTTCATTCCATATAATGCACGTGCGCTTCGCACAAACTCATGCATATAAAGACGGACAGTTCTTACTGGCTCATAGAAAAATAAGCAGAAGAAGTAAATATCAAGTTTTATGCTTCAAAGATTAAGACCACTGAACCCTATTAACACAGTCGTAACCTGCAAAGGGTTAACCGGTTTCAACTCGGTAATGGTTAGCACATGTGGCCAACTTCATCCTCGCCATGACGTTTGCTTCATTATACTTTCCCACTGCTATCTAATTCAATCCGGGAATTTCTGTAGCGCCATAATCGTAACCCAGAAGTCACAAATCTACACTCTAACCACATCCCGTCATTTCAGGGGGCATATTATGGTCGTAGTAGAACGCCTATAGCAGCCGTTCTAATACGTTCCAAGAACGTGAATGGCATCAAGCAGAACTGTTCCGTAAGTCTAGTGGACAGTTAGCCTTAGTTAGAACATTTGCTGCATGAGGTATATTTGTATCCGTCAAATGAAAACGTAATTCTTATACAACCCTGATGACAGTTGTCTAAATACAATTCCAAATTTTGAGAAATAGTAATTAAACAGTTTGTTCTTTTAGTCACGTTTATCTGTTACAGAAAGTAAAGGCTGAAAAAGCTTATAAATTATTACAAGTTCAGGACCTTTTTAATAGTTGCGCTGCCTATAGGCACGAATGCGCATTGATACAGAATTCCGCCCACAACCCATGACCATTCACTATGGCAAGGCCAGTGAGAGCTAGCCCATGGACCCCTTTACTGTAAAGGGGTCCATGGCTAGCCCCACGTGGTTCAGTTCACAACAGGTTCTGTCCTGTACCCTCTGACCCCAAGCCCCTGCGCTTACCAAGTGATAAGTCGATCAAAGTCCAGGTTTTTGTGTGGAATGCAAAGGATAAATTTCTCTTTGTTCAAATTTAAATTTACATCTGTCTTCCATTCTTTCTTTCATTCATTCACAACTGAAAACACTACTCTTTCACCAATCCTATCATTATTTCTCTTCTAATGAGTTTTCTCCTCACCTTCCTCGTCTTCTAAACTGCTAATATCACTCGCCTTAGCGTCTGTCTTCCTGCCTGATTTACCTTCTGCCTCACAATTCTGATTTGACTAAGCACCCGTGAATGAGCTGGATCCCGCGGCTTTGCTTTTGTGGGCATTATACAAGTTTTGTGTTACGATTACAATTATTCAGCTTTGCCTGTCAGTCTTTTTCTCCGTCATTCCATCCATTCATTAATCTATCGGATCCATCTATCCATGCAACCATAATTATATCCATTCATCCCTTCCTCCACATCCATACATCAATCCATTCATCCATCCGTCCATCCGATCATCCGTCAATCTATTCATCATCCATGCATGCATGCATGCATGCATGCATGCATGCATGCATGCATCCATCCATCCATCCATCCATCCATCCATCAATCCCACCATCCATCCCACCATCCATCCATCCATCCATCCATCCATCCATCCATCCATCAATAAACTCCACCGACCTGACAGTTGGCAGACATCTTGCACTGCCAACAGGGTGACAGATCCTCAATCGACAGGCAGAGGTTCCCACCACCGAACTGGAACAAGATGTTTTTCGGCTTATCGAGCAGTCGACCGCCGAGCGTTGCTTCGACCTGCATGACGCCCTAAAATGTGAATAAGACCAAGCACGGCCTATTTTAGCGTGCACTTGATGCAATTGTAAATCCAATTTTTCAGTTGTAAAGTGCCGACTGTGCACATTGTGCAATTGTAAAATAACAGGGCTCGTTTTAACATGTAGTGAAGCTCAACATGTTCAGTGATGAATAGAAAAATGAAGTCTCTGTGCAGTAATAAGAATCTTGTATAATTTGTGGGAATTAGTCATTCTGAGTAGAATGACTAGAACAAAAAATCAGCTTTTTGGGAGATTCAACGGAAGGGGGCAAATGACTAAAAAAAAGGTCATAAACTTTTTCCTAGAATATGTTCTGCGACCAAGACACTATTATTAACAGCCTCTCCTCATGATTATCCTCCACGTTATGTCCCAAGGGCAACGGTTAGCAACTGATAAAACCTATAATATGGACACTATGCATGTGCACTTGCATTTATGTAATACATGTAGGCTATGATTATATGTATGTAGGTTTTCTATTTATATATTTCCATACCGCCTTTTCAAATCAACCACTAGTCAGAGGTGTCCCGACTACAGCCTGGAGGTGTGTCGTAGCTTACACGTCGAAGCGCCTTGATCAAGGTTTGAATTGAACCCACCACGCTACGGCCGCGAGACTTCGACCACCTCACTACACCACCGCCCCACAATGTATCACATATGGGGTCTGTACAATGGATACACACTGGCTTGAAGAATATAAGATCCAAGATCGAGTCTCAAAATCTCCAAGAAGTGGATTCAACATTCCTTCGCAAGATGGCATAGTCAAAAGAGGCGCTCTGGCATGCTAACTCTGACTCAGCATCAGAACTGCAATGGGGAGCGTCTCTGAACATTTCATACTACAAGAGGCGCTTATATATATATATCCTTAAATACAATACAATACAAAGTGTTTGTATGTATAAAACCATGCAGTCACAATTACACATGTGCAAATTGTGCATGTACGATTGATATCATGGGTACAACTGTACATATGTATGAATATATGTATTTTATATTTATTTATTTATTTATTCGCACATTTCTATACCGCCCCTTCAAGTCTCCTACTACTCAGAAGCGGTGCCGACTACAGCCCAGAGGTGTGTCGGAGTTTACACGCCGAAGCGCCACGAGCAATTGCGAGTACATATGTATGTACTTATGCAATGCATACATATGAATGTATATATGTATTTAAAATATGTATGTATGTATGTATGCGCCTGAATGTATGTATGTAAGTATAAATGTGTATGTATTCATGTAAATATAACATAAATAATATATGCATATACGCAAACATGTATGTGCGCTGCGATATATTTTCAAATCCTAAATCAGCAGAAAAAATACCTCGATCGCGTCGATCGTGTCCTCCACGAAGTAGACCCTTAAGTTGTAATCGATGGACGAAGGCAGGGCCGGAGTGAATGCGGCCAGACGGAGGATTTTGAAGGCTTTACCCGATGCTATCGGTTCCCCAATCAGAGTAAACCGCATCAGGTTCTCCGTCATCACGTGACACTGGTTGAGATCGATCTGAACGTAAACGTCCGTGTTAATCGTCTCGTGGCCAAGTTTCGATAACATCTACCAAAGCATAAAATTATATGCATTGTATAAAAACTGTATTATTATGTATAGATCAAAATTTCTAAACAATACATATGCACTGTGTATAATCTATAAATAATAATATGCACTATGCAATGTGCATATAGATTATGCACTGTGTATAATAATATATGCCATTTACATGCACTGTATAGCGTATAGACAATAATACATCATTATATAAATATGCGCTGAATATATTTATATCACACAAATGTGCATATGATATATAAATATGCACTGAACATCGTACATCGATATTCATTGTATACTGTATTATCCTGAATATATCGATAAATGTATGCATAATTAATTATGTTCATGTATGTAGACTACATGGTCGTGTGTAAAACTATGAATGTCTTTTTATGGGGGCCATTTTAAAGCATGTTTTACATATTTTCTATTATAAATATATATGAAAATTGCACGTATATTATGTGTGGTTCAAATGGAAACAGCAGAAAGGTAGTAAAAAGGTTGTTGGTAAGAATTGTGATAGAAAAAAGTAAACAATAGAAGGTTTGTAATAAAAAGGTAACCGGTAAGGAAACAGTAAAAAGGTTGACGAAGAGGTTACTAATTAAAGCATTTATGCAACAAAATGTATTTGCTAAAAAGGTGAAAAATGAAAAGGTAAGAAGAAGGTAATAAGTGAAAGTCTGAAAAATAAATTATGTAAAAGGTAAGTAATACAAAAGGTAAATGATAAAAGGGATAAATAATAAAAAAAGATACATGAGTGGGGCGCGGTAGTGCAGTGGTGAAGGTCGCCGCCTTGCAACCGAAGGGTAGCAGGTTCGAATCCCACCCGCCGCGTAAGGACCTTGAGCAAGTTCCTCACTCACAATTGCTCATTGCGCTTTGGCGTGTAAACTCCGACACACATCCGGGCTGTAGTCGGGACCGCCTCTGAGTAGTAGGAGACTTGAAGGGGCAGTACAGAAATGTGTGAATAAATAAATAAATAAATAATGTGGCGAACCTTTTGAGTGCAGTTGACATAGGCCGAGCTGACGCAGGTCCTTGCGACCAGCGCATCAACGACGGCGCTGTTCAGACCCTGATAGCTGGACACGGGATAGAACGACTGCTGCATCTGCTGCGGAACCGATACGATACTTGTGTACGTTGACCTGACGTTGATGTCCGCAGCCCTCAAGTATCCCACTCCGAATATAATGATACCGGCGGCGTTGCTGAGGGCGGCCTCGTTCACTGCGCTTGTCACGCTGTCCGTTGGGTCAAACCCGTCCGTAATGAAGATGACGATGTTCTGAACGCCCGGTCTGTCGCCGTTTTGGGACGTGAACTGCGTCGTTCTTGCGTTGTTCAGTGCAGCACCGAGATTGGAAGTTCCGCCGAGGAAGGGGATGCTGCTGACGGTACTTTCAAGGGTAACTTTGCTAAAAAACGTAATCGAATTCAATTAGTTCATTGTATCCAGCATTTCAGGAGCAATGAGGCAACAACAGATTACAAGAAACAAAATAAACCATCTAATATGTAGTTGAAATTTGACCAAATGGTTATGTTCATGGGTGAAATTTATGATGAGATAGAAGGGGGAACCACGGAGATATTATTAACTTCCTAGTCTCATGTGTGGCTTAGTCCAACAGGGTTAAACCCCCCATTTGATATTACATTTTCACTAGAAAAGAAAGGTAATGACTGAAATAAGGTCATCAACTTTTGTAAACTTAAGATTTTTCTGTGGTCGGGGCCCCCCACGGTTATGTTTTATAGATCACATTAGATTGGTTTCATTGGAACTTTGATAAAGTTGCATAGATTACAATTGGGCTGAATGGATTACACTGGACAGGCTAGATAAAATAGACTTGATACTCGATAGCCTAGATTGCATACTGAATGGGTATAGGCTGGATGTGTTAAATTACGTTACGACTAAGATCAACAACTTCTAATGAACTCACTTTCTGTAATAGGTGTTGAGGAAGAAGCTGTTCTGCGCATTTGACCCGTAGACGACGACCCCGACCTGTACGTTCCCAGAATTGATATCCCATCGATCGATCAGGCTAACTGCGAACTGGAGAATAGTGTTCCAGTTGGTACAACCGGAAACAGAGTTGGGACAGATGGTGTCGGAACTGTCGATTACCAGAACTACGTCGCTCAGAACGCTTCCACAGGCAGCGGAATCTAAAGAAGAGGGTGAAACACGTAAAGGTTATGTATCTCTGAGTAGGCATCTTGAAGGGGCGCTATACAAATTGTGATTGATTGATTGATCTTAGGTAAGGTGAATAAACTGTAGAAATTTTTTTGCAAGGCGCCAAACATAATTATACCATTACACCACTGTTACGATTAAATTCTAACTCACATGGACAGGAGTAATTGGTTGGAGCCAGTTGATAGCCAGACATGCAGGCACAATAGTAGCTGTCGTACGTGTCGACGCAGTACTGCGAGCACAGACCGTTGTCATAGTTGCACTCGTTGACGCTACACTTGCCTAAAAAAGATTAAGGCATGCGCTTAGGCAAGCAAGTACGTTAAGCGAATCAAAGAGACTTTAAAGAGCATCAATTTGTGTTACCACTGTAAAGAATGATGCAAATTGCGATGATGGTAATGATTATGATGATGACGTTGATGATGATGATGATAATCATGAAGTTGATGATGCTCACGATGATGATGACGATTTTGGTTATGATAAAGGTAATACTTACGCTAGTAATGATACTGTTAATGAAGTTGATGATGATGATTATGATGACAGTAAATAGGAGTTGGTTTAAGTGAAATGTCGATAATATTGACGATTGTGGTAACGATTATGATGATGATGATGACGATAACTTGTTTTTAACAAGTGAGACATGGTGACACTTACTTCCAGAAGCTCCCTGAGGACCTGGTGGCCCCGACACTCCAGTGCTGCCCATATTGCCAGACGGCCCAGTGGCCCCTACCAGGCCTGTTGCACCAGGGCTGCCCGGTTGTCCAAACCCTAGAACATAAAATAAAATGCTATCATCTCAACTCACATCACCTTCTTGTTTGAGAGTATTTACAACAATGACAACACTATTCATTCATTCATTCATTTCGAACATTTATATATAGCGCCCCTTCAAGAAGACTACTCAGAGGCGCTCCCAACTCCAGTGCGGCTAAACAGAACAGTCTTAAGATAAGAAAAGAACCCTGGCGAGATGGACCTTGGCAAGAGGCGGAGTTCGAGAAGGAGTCCATTCCAGGTCGAGGGGCCTACAACAGAGAAGGCTCTGTTCTGTTTTGTGGAGGTGCGGGCAAAAGGGGCTATACATGTAAGCTTAGTCGTACCACCAGAGTTCACACACGACCATATATACGCGTTCATATATCATATCACACCTGAAAATTTACATAGCCTCTTGCAGAGCAACTCTTCAGAAGCGCAGTCAGCAAAAAATCTCCGGGTAGGGGGCGAAGAAATGACTTTAAAGAGCCAGAAGTTGACAAAGAAACCTAGACATAAGTGTAGCCCTTAGTGTGGGGGAAGGTCATACCAAATGAAGGAACCAAAACAGAACGTCCGACGTTGAGCCAACGCAGTCCTAGTCTTTGGAACAAAAAGGTCTAATCGATCAGAAGAACGTAAAGAGCGAGATGAGTGTGACTTTTGCATTGTAGTTCGACAGATATCTTGAGACGCATGCTCTCTCTTTCTCTCTTTCTTTCTCTCTTTCTTTCTTTCTCTTTCTTTCCCTCTCTCTCTCTGTCTCTCGCTCTCCGTTTGAAATTTGGACATCAAAAAGGAGGATCTTTCAGATGGATCTGAGCAGTTATGAGCGAAAGACATTGCTCAGTGTCCCTATACACAGTAACTCCATCAGTCGAGGTTCGAACCCGAACTCTCTGCATTACCGGTATACCGATCTTACCAATCGGCAACCGTTCCAGTTGCTGCATAATTGCTCTGTAGAGCGTGACTCATCTTATCTCCTGGTGCTGTGCTTCTTCCTCTCATCCATCCGTGACCGCTGATTCTCTCGGTCCAATGCACAAGATGATTTGGTTGTCCAGCAGACTCAACTTTTTCTGTCCTGTATAGAAATTCTACTATTGTCGTCCTCAACGAAGTCCGCCTTCATGGCTGTGTCTCTGTCTGCTTCCGTCTGTCTCTGTATCTGTCTCTCCATCTGTCTCTCTGTCTATGTTTTGCTAGCTCTGCTTCCCAGCTCTCAATCTGTCTCTCCTCTTTTTTGTCTTTCTCTTACTCTTTTGGTACCTCTATCTGTCTCTGCCGGTTTCTCTCTCTTTCTCTCTTTCTTTGTTTCTCTCTTTCTTTCTTTCTCTCTCTCTCTCACTCTCTCTCTTTCTCTCTCTCATTCTCTCTCTCCGTTCTGCTTATTTGCTCTCTCTCTCTTTCTATATGTTTCTCTTTCTCTCTTTGTCTCCCTTCTGTGTCTTTCTTCTTCTTTCTACTTCTCTGTCTCCGTTTCTCTGTCTCTCTCCATTGGCTTCCTCTCCATTTCTCTCTGTCTCTCTGGTAACCACCCTGCATGGAGCTACACTGGATATCAATCCTTGGACTACCTCTAATGCGACGTACGCAGTGCTCGTGAATGAACCGGTGCTTTTCGCTTAGCGCTTAGAGCAGCGATTAATAGGTTTGAACTTTACAATTACGATTTCCTTCCGTCCATCTAATTTAAGTGAGTCTTTTTGAACCAATGAGACGAGTCTCACGGGCACTTTTTACGTCTCCTCCGTAAGTGACTAGAAGCCAGACTTTTAGAGCGTTTGTTTTGTTAAGTTGATATGAAGCGATTTTTCCGTGTTGCTCCCGAATTACGCTTTTATATCTTACAATTATAGGCCTACGTCTGCTATTACAATTGTAATTGCATCAATTTTATTTTCGAAGGATTTAATTGTTTAAAGGGACTCTATTGACAAGACAACAGTTATTATTATTAGCATAGTCTATCAATCAATCAATCGGAAATTATACATCTTTTCAAGAACTCATAAACTCTCGTGATCAATCAGGCTAAGCGCAGGAAAGCAGTCTTAGTTTGATCCTTTCTTAGTGTGCACATCTACATGAAATGAGAAGTTCTAAAATAATGACTTTGTGCTGCTATATTATAAACTGTTTTGTGTAGTTGAAACTAGCTAAAGAATGTCATTATAGAATTATATGAAAACTGTAGATGACGCATTCAAGCGGGATACTATTCCTGTTCGGTCCTCCTGTTGACTTTGAGCGATGACAAACCTGTGCTAATTTTGCTTATGATTTGATGGACTATTGCCTTGTCGTGTTCTTGGTCAATAAAACAATTGAATTGAATTAAATTGAATATACGATTTGAAATAGTTTACCAAAGCTTTTTATTGGCCCGAGGTGATCCCTCGGGGACTTATTCTACGCCTAAGATAAAAGTCTGGAACTGCCCTATTAAAACAATTAAATCCTTCAAAGATAAAGTTTATCAAAGTATTCATTTGAAAACAATTATATTTCAGCAGTATTTAAGGTGGCGTGGAAAGTGTTGTGCAATTATAAAATAAGTCATTTAAGACGCCAGTATGGAGTCCATGAAGGTTGTTGGTCACACAGACAAATCTCGAACACTGTGGAAGATTACTTTGATCTGTAAATGTTTGCATCGTTTCTTGCGCCAACCCTCTCATCTGCCTACTTGCTTATTTGCCAATTCATCGATGCGCTGCTCGGGGTAGAGGGTCTGAAGTTTCGGGGTGAAAAGTGGGGAGAGGAGTAGAAATCAATGGGGGGCTTCGTGGTGCAGATCGTTTGGCTGTGGTCGCCATTGCCCATCATTCTTAATGGAATTCTTTGCGTCCGTCATGAAGGACACAATGGAACGGAAAGGGAAGAGGCGGATCATTAGCCATTCATTCCATGGAGGAAGGGAGAAGAGACGCGAGTAAGAGGAAGACGAAGGGTGGAGGAAAAGAAAAGAGGAGTAGCAGGAACAGAGAGAAATGGATGGGGAGAGAAGGGTAGAAAGAGAAACAGACAAGACAGACAGAGAGTGGATGGGAGAGGAGACGAAGTGATATAGTTGACCAAGGGATGAAGGAAAAGGGGTGGAAAGAAATGGTTGAAAGGAGAGATGGAGAGATGGATAGATGGAT
>JAQFXW010002579.1:0-12889 GCA_034693945.1 Dendrobaena attemsi
GTTGGGTCAAAAAGTGGTGGTGACTTTCACCACAGTGTCACCACCACTTTAAAAAGTGGTGGTGACCTGACACCACCGTCACCATACAAAGTTACGCCTATGGAGAAGAATAAGAGAAAGATGAAGAAAGAGTTCCTGGGACGAAACTTCAGTTGTAGAGAAAGTATGAAACAGTCAATGGATTGTACGTAGGCCAGCGTAATAAGAAATCAATAGGGTTTAGAGCTAGTGGAGAGCATACATCCATGGCGACCTTGAAACATCTAGAAGACGGTATAACCATAAGACATTTTCAATATTATCTTATGTGCATTGTGCATCTAAAATATTTCACAGTACTGTTGATGGCTTATCTCTTTAGTTCTAGCCCAAATATTCGTGTCTTTTTTATAAGTTAACTGCGTCTCTTATCTTATGGAGTTTAACGACCGAATCCTGCTTGTATAACACTGCCTGTGATTCTAAACCTACAACGTGGTTCAAAAAAGTAAGCAAAACTGTTTTTGCTATATCTCCAGTACCTGACAATGAATCATTCTAAAATTCTCCAAATATTTAGAGGATTGAACCACAAATGTTATTCCGAAATATCATATGATTCTAACATACCATAACTCTAATACGAGTTTTTGAACTTCATATACCGAAATTTAGGTTTACAGGCAATTTTATTTCAGATTTTGTAAAGAAAAGTAAGCAAATAATAACACGAAGACCGTTTCGATATTTTTTAGATGAAATTCTCAGTTGTAGGCATATGGTTTGATGATTTAATTAAAGAAGATGTTCAAAATGTCCTCTTCTGCTTGTACACAAGCCTGGATGCGCTGGTACCATTGAATGATAGCCCATTGATTATCCTCTAATCGTAATATCGCCTTTTTTTATTAGGAAAACAAACGGAAGCCATTAAATAAAAAAGTGAGGATATGCAGTTTATCTTTTGGAAACACCAATAAAATAATTTTATAGTTCAAGTTTTAATATTTTATTCATAAAATAAAAAATTGGTAGTTAAAGTTTGGCTTACTTTTTATTGAATCAAGGAGTCGACAATTATTCATAAACTTAAATTTCTGTATATGAAGTTTAAAAACTCGTATAAAATTTATTGTACAGTGTATGTTGGAATCATGTGATATTTTGGAATAACATTTTTGGTTCACTTCTCTAAATATCTGGAAAATTTTATGATGCTTCATTGTCAGGTATTAGAGATATACCAAAAGCAGTTTGGCTTACTTTTTGTGAACCACGGTGTAAATATTACCATTGTAAACATAAATACAATTATATCAGGCTATGAAAATTATATTACATCTAAATGTAGCTCTCCAACTTAAAATTATCCGTCTGCGTCATGCCATCCGAGTCTGGTATGCTTGTTGGTTGTCTTACTCAAGCAGACTTCTGTAGAGCGATGCACAATTTTGTTATTGAAAATACAGCGAAATCGACAAAGAATTCGAAAAGCTCAAGGAAGGTGAAGAATGCAAATCCAAACCAAAGACCAACGACACCACCAAGGTCCGACAAGAAGTTGATTAGCTGAAAGAACAAATAAAACTCGACAGTGACTAGCATAATTATCGAGGTGGTGTAGCGACGAAGTTTGTTGCATTGTGATCGGGAGATTGCAGGTTCGCCTCTGCTTAAATAATTAGTCCTGAACAGAGTACACTAGGCAGATTTAAAATTGGAAAACAAGTTTTCCGCTAGGGATCATAGCTGAAGGCAGAAACGGTAGAAGGCAGTGTTGTGCTTTTTTGCTTTGCCTAGAATCATGTTTAATGCCACTCTGTAAAGTGCGATTAAATTAAGATAGCTCTGTTCGTGCACTACGGTCAGTAACGATCTCAGTAATTATTGAAGCAGTTAGGCTCAGAGGTGAGCTTAGAAAAAATCTACGGCTTCTTAGATATCCAAGCGTGAAACTTATGTATCTGCCTCTTTCAGTATACCGGGCAACTTAATAGTTTTCTCCACGAAAATGTATTTTCAAAGTATTTTAAGTCGAATTACACGTAACGTAGCCAAACGTTTGTATGCATGCTCCAGAACTCAGTATAAAGACACTAAAACAATTACCGGGTATGCTTCGAGTTCTTGCAGAAGTTGGTAGCTTAGATCTTCAAAGTACACTTCAAATTGTAAGAGGTTGTCGTTGACCGCTTTGTCGTCGGAGATATTGAAGTTCGGATCGAGTTTGTTCATCAGATTCTGAAGCGTTTCCCTCTAAGATAGTTTTATGCAATTTTCAGAATCGCTTGATATAGACCTACATTGCCAGATGCAGTACTAGTGGGTAACTGGGCGTGCAGCCTAAAAGACTGTTTATTTAGAGGTCGTTTATTTATAACAAACTAGCTTTGCTATTCTTGTTGGCCTTTTCAGGTCCAGACCCATGTTCCCTGTATAGGCCTACAGCTCGAATCCAATGGGCATATAATAAGAATCCCTATTCTGGACAGAGTGAAAATGATGAGATTCATGGGGACATGATGCTATTTGTGTGTCACTAGTGAGAACATGTAAATGGGTTGGCTAAGAAGAAGAATGGGAAGATCCAGAAGAGACAGGATAAGGAATGAGGTGACACGAGAAGAGCTCGGGCAAAAAAAAACCATAATAGAAAAGATCAGATGGAGGAGACTTACGTGGTTCGGTCACGTCACAAGAATGGACAGCAGAAGACCACTGACCCCGGCCCTCTATGGGCATGTAGAGGGCACACGGAGCAGAGGAGGACAACCAAAGACATGAATGGAAAACGTGCTGGAAGACCTAATGACACAAGGAGGCATGGACCTGAGAAGAGCAGAGGATACAATCAGGGACAGGGAAACTTGGAAATGTCATATTGAGGCCTCATCGTCTGCGCATGCATGACGGAGGAGAAAGAAGAGAAGAAAGAGAGAAGAGTGAGAACATGTCCGATGCTTACCTTTAATTTCATCGAAGGCCATATTCCCATTGAGACGAGTTCTTGGTATTTGGCTTGGCTGAAATGCAAGCACGCGTTGCGTCTTTACACTTTGAATAACAATTGAAGATTACATTATAGCTACTTCTGTTAATAACTATTAAACATAGAACATCACATGCAAGAGCAGAGTTGGGCAGGCATTGCTGTGGAGTTAATAACTTGTTCAAACATAGGCCTACCGTTGAAAGTGTAGCGTAATGTGACATGATGAAATGTGACTCGATCAGTGCCATGAAGTTGTAAACGCAGCCTGTTTAAACAATCTATAAACGTGGCGTTTAAATCTCTCTATATATCGCTATGTAAATAAATGAAAAGAACTAGTGGGCAAGTCATTATCGAATCCAATGGGCATATAATAAGAATCCCTATTCTGGACACAGTGAAAATGAGGAGATACTAGACATAAAATAGTGACACGGTGGCCGATCGCGTAGCGCGTCTGCTCGCGGAACGGTCAGCATAGGATCGAGCCCCGTGTAGCGACCTTGGACAAGTTGCTTGCGCACACGTGCCTCTGTCACCAAGCAGTATAATTTGGTACCGGCGTAAGCTGGGAAGTAAACGGCAAGTCCTGCGATACACCGGCCCCGTGTCCAGGACCTTGGGATTCGTCCATTGCCGGCTCAAGGGCCAAGAAAAGGAGATGAGCGCCTCACCGACGGGCGGCGACGCCTAGGGACCACTTTACTTTTACTTTTAAATAAATGAGTACTGAGGTTGCTTCAACGGCATATAACACGCACGTGTCATAGACCTAATTATGCAGTTTATTTGGCTCTCCATCTCAAGGACGTTCAGAGATATACCATTACACCGAGTACATGCAGACACATCAACAAATGCAGCACACAGTAGCATTGAATCTCGTAGATCTTGTAAACATATTCTGCGTTATTATCAGAGTGTTTTCTTGCATTAAACGAATATACATAATATACATATACACCTGAAAATGCATTATACTTATATAGCCTAATGTAGCTGACCTGCACAAGTCAGGACAGCGGCAATCCAACAGGTTGCTAGCGAACTTCATGGTTACTTCATATTTGCAATCGTCTAAATTTTAAATTGCAAATAGACGTGCAGTTAAGGAAATTCACATTTGTTATGTCATTATAGCAGTATAGCTGCAATCATAATGCATCTGACTAATAACTTGGGTTCCTTGTGTACAGTGCTATATTTGTAAATCGTCTTACAACATGCCAGGTCACTGCATGCATCATGCTCTTTACTATTTTAACCCTCATCGATTTTGATAACTGAAGCAAAATGCCTCTATACCTGAAGAGCAGTAAAACAAGGGAGAGTTCTTCATTAAGGTGTTGTCCTAGTTGGCGAAATATCATCCTGGGTTTAATTATTTAATTATTATGAAATATCAGGACCACACTGTTGTCTAGCTGCAGACCACCGAGCTTCAAAGCAAACGGCCAAACACTCTACAATACTAGACATAAAATATGACCAGTGCTGGGGCAAATCAAGAACAGCCAGTCTGTATAGGCCTACTGTAAAAGCTGATTGGACCGCTGAGAATTTTCTGGCGAATTAGATATAAAACAAAAGGAAAATGTCACTCGGAGTCTCGAGTTAACTTCACTTATAAGTCTGTGTATCATATTGCTGCAAACGAATATTTGAGATGGATAGTACACATGCACCATTTAAAATGACTTTCTGAGTATGTCCCAGCTTCCATTAGATACTCATTCATTCTTAGCATGAACATAATTATATATATATTATTATTTATATGGCGGGTTATAGTAGATCTAAGTGTGTGCATTGAACTACCGCTCGTAAAAGCGTTAATCTTGTTTGTCTAAGCACGATGTATTGGCTCCCATAGTTACAGGCTTATACGTCTTACCTTGAGTGATGTTCGTTGCAGAACAGACCGGAAGTTGCTGTTGACCTAAACCAACGCCTTGTGGGTAATATGGATCCATGCAAGAACAGGCTGCGATCACGTGTGACTGGTAGCAGGTTCGAAGACAGGCCTGTAGCAGTAACGAGTGCAGACGAAAAGACTCTACTAGTTAATCTGTCCACAGATTCAACTTATCAGCAATAGAGGTCTACATGTATGTAACGCTGATGTTATGTTTAAGTCTTCTGTTGGAAAGAGTCTTGTAATACTTCTGCACGTTCGGCACAAGACGACATGATACCATTATACTACCATTAGTGAAATTTGTAGCATTATACTGTTCCAAAAGCAAAACAATCAAATCAACGGCGTAACCAGACTTAAATTCAAGAGGAGGCAACTACGAGAGATCACATGGGGTTAGAGGAAGGAGAGTATTATCCAGAAGATCTTAATTTGTATCATCTTGTTGCTAACACAAGAGAAGGCAATTGCTGGCAACGCTTATGCATCCAGTGCCGTTCAATAGCAAAGCAATTTAAATTTAGATTTAATTAAGGCAGCTACGGGGTCTTTGAAACTAAAGGGGACCGTGCAGTTGCGTCTGTAGTCAGGATCATTCGCATATATTGTTTATACACGACAACTCACCTCTCTAGTGTAGCTGACCGGGTATAGTAGTGTGTACCCATTGACACTTGCATCATTCTGCGAACCATCGGTACAGTCGCTAAACGGCTTCGACAGGATATTTACGACAGACTTCAACAGATAATAATCAGATTGAGCGATTTCACCTTCGCATATTCTGTCGAATAACAACTGGCCCTACTAAGCAGTTGTATTATTTGTCGTTAACGATTGACTTCCAGGAAGAGAGAATCAGTATTATGTCAGTAGAATCATCTGTCGTAGACCTACTACTTACACGTATTATTTATTTATTTATTCACACATTTCTATACTGCCCCTTCAAGTTCACTACTACTCAGAAGCGGCCCCGACTGCAGCCAGCAGGTGTGTCGGAGTTTACACGCGGAAGCGCCACGAGCAATTGTGAGTGAAAGACTTGCTCAAGGTTTTTAAACAGTGGGCCAGTTGCTTTTTGGACCTTCCGACGCAAAGCGGCGACTATCCCGCCGCGTCACCACGTCCCTAGCAACATTTAATTAATTAGCAAAATCGCACTGATAGCCTACATTCAAAAGAAGTAGGCCTATAAGCATTTTTTGTCTGAACATTATACTGTATGCAGGCCAGAGCTCTTGGAAAATATATTCAAGGACAAAATTTGTCAGTGTTCTCAACATAGGCTATGTGAATTTCATTGTGAAAACAGTTCGCCAACACTTACATTAAATGTTTGTAGCTCAAACACAGTTCACGCATCTCACTTGTGAATGCTAATATACATGTAGTGCAAGTTCTTCTGGTTGTAGGCCTACTTGTCATTGGCAATTATCATCAAATTATGTCTACTCGCATTCACACTGCAGTGGACCACTTTCATTTTAGAACACTGACACCATTTTTCCTTGAATATATTTTCCAAGAGCTCTGGCCTACATACAAAATATTTGAAGCTAAAATCTGGTTGCGTCAGACCGGGGACCAAAGTACGACGAAAAGGTTATCTTACCATTCCGACGGAAACTGAGGTGTAGTGACCAGGACTGATAGTGACGCCTTCGTCCTCTGGGAAAGACATCGTCCTCTG
Organism: Dendrobaena attemsi; assembly: GCA_034693945.1. NCBI lineage: Eukaryota > Metazoa > Annelida > Clitellata > Crassiclitellata > Lumbricidae > Dendrobaena > Dendrobaena attemsi. Next base: position 6,583 of record JAQFXW010002579.1, read on the forward strand.
TGGATGAATGACGACGCGTAACCCTGCTGAATCTCCGATGTTCGGAATATAGTCCTCCTGGCGGATATTCACTGTCATTTGCAACCCTGCGGCAAAAGATTTTCACTCCATTATAATAGTTAGAAGCTATACATACAAAGACGAAGAAAACAAACTATGCTATTTTTAAAATTATTGTTAATAGATTAAAGTAGAAAATGTAGCAAAATGTAATTTTGGCAATTGAGATACGTTTAGAGAGTGCATACTGCATATTAACAAGTTGAAAATTGAAATAGTAAATAGTTATAATAGTTAGAAGCTACATTCAAAGACGAAGAAAACTAAGAAACTATGCTATTTTTAAAATTATTGTTATTAGATTAAAGTAGAAAATGTAGCACAATGCAATTTTGGAAATTGAGATACGTTTAGAGAGTGCATACTGCATATTAGCAATGTGAAAATTTAAATAGTAAATGGAACTTATCTATACTCAGTACACTAAATCTGTGAAACTCAGGCCTTAATTATTATATGCTATAGGCCTAGGTCATACATCTATGTTTGATAACTGATGTTTGTGTTTGTCATAATTACTTTTAACATCATAATTATAGGTCGGAGCAGAGTAGAAATACTGAAGGGTGCTATATAAATGTACAATATATGAAGGCATATAATGCGTTTACTCGCATACTGTATAGCACCAACCTGATCTCCGACCGTTCGATGTTGCTGTATACAGAGTTTTCGATTGGTTCCATCCGGAGTTAAAAACGTAGCAATTACCGTAATGAGGATTGTAGAACGTCTCAAAGTCACTAATAAGCAAAATAAAACTAAGTATTTTACGACCTGCGAAACCTAAACACAGATCAGCGGTGTTAGATGGGTCCGTCTGCTGATTCCATCCAGGGGCTTCCAGTAATTCAGACATGGTCCACTACTAATCTTATTGTTGGTCAATCGCAAGTCACGATATTCGGTTGGCAGAATTTGTGGAGTTGTGTGACTTTCTCGATAGTTCTCACTTAACACCAGTTTAAACTACTCCCTTGTTACCCATGTATGAATCGACTGCAAACTGTGGCCGGGTGTAGTGGACAGTCGAGTAAGAAAATAGGTTTGGTATGTAGGAAACATTCAAATTAGAGCACGCAACTTTTACTCCAACAATTATAAGGCTAAAAGGATCGGAGGGGCAGAAGCGTTTTATACTTACTCTTATAGTATATGCTACAACAACATAACCATAGAATAGGATATGTAGGCTTATTTCACTGTCACTGATTAGCTTAGATAACTCGCTGCGGTATGAAATTAGATCAAAATGTTATTAATTTGGCAGAGGGCTGAAGACTTTTAAGTAGGGCTTATTAAACGCTTGCAATTGGCATGTTTCTACTCTCTTCTGTCAGACAATGCAGGACCTATTTAGTAAAACTCTTATTTAAAATCTATAACATACGGAATTTCTCACAGACCTGCCATCGCAATTCAGACCAGCATATCTGCATTCCAGGACCATATTTTCGAAAGTGTAGCCCAGACTGATTTTCGTTTCTTCTGGTAGAGTAGCCATCATCTCGATAAGAGCTTCGCCCTTGAGAAAGGACGGAGTCAACTGCAGTCGATTGCTGTATGCACTTCCAGGCAGTGAACGTGGAGGCGAAAAGTTTGGAGCGTTCGATTTCTGATCGATGGCAGGAGGAGTAGCCTTCTGTGAGACTGTTTGATAAGTGGAAGCACAACTGGCGGCCGAGTCTACTGTTGTATTCGCACAGATGTTACAAACGCCTGGATCGTAGGACAACATCGAACAACACTGACAGCAACATCCAATAGATGATTTCGTACTAGATGCCATAGTACTTTCATAGGTGCTTCTAGTGTCTGTAGTAGAGTGCTGGATGCTGGCAAAAGCTGTCGTCGTGTTTAGTGTCGTTTTCATGAAAGGTGTTGTTGACGTCTGTAGCGTAGTTGTCATCGTGGACAAAGTCGAAGTTGTCGCAATTGATATCGTTGACGTCTTTTCAGTAATCGTTGTCATTTGGGATGTATTTGGTTCAGTAGCTGTTGTAGTACTTGTTGTCGAGCTTGGCGTAGTTGTCTTTGTAGACATGGTTGTCGTTTGTGATGTAGTGGATTCAGGCGCTGTTGTTGTCAATATCGCAGTTGTCGTAAATAACGTAGTTGTTGGCTCAGACGTGGTTGCCGCCTGTGATGTAGTTGTTGCTTCAGACGTAGTTGTCGTTATAGACGTAGTTGTAATTGGCATAGTTGTTGTCTTAGACGTTGTTGTCAATTGTGATGTAGTTGTTGGTTCAGACGTAGTTGTCGTTATAGACGTAGTTGTAATTGGCATAGTTGTTGTCTTAGGCGTTGTTGTCAATTGTGATGTAGTTGTTGGTTCAGACGTAGTTGTTTTTATAGACGTAGCTGTAACTGGCATAGTTGTTGTCCTAGGCGTTGTTGCCGCCTGTGATGTAGTTGTTGGTTCAGGCGTAGTTGTCTTTATAGACGTAGTTGTAACTGGCATAATTGTTGTCTTAGACGTTGTTGCCAATTGTGATGTAGTTGTTTGTTCAGGCGTAGTTGTCTTTATAGACGTAGCTGTAACTGGCATAGTTGTTGTCTTAGGTGTTGTTGCCAATTGTGATGTAGTTGTTGGTTCAGACGTAGTTGTCTTTATAGACATAGTTGTAATTGGCATAGTTGTTGTCTTAGGCGTTGTTGTCAATTGTGATGTAGTTGTTGGTTCAGGCTTAGTTGTCTTTATAGACGTAGCTGTAACTGGCATAGTTGTTGTCTTAGACGTTGTTGTCAATTGTGATGTAGTTGTTGGTTCAGGGGTAGTTGTCTTTATAGACGTAGCTGTAACTGGCATAATTGTTGTCTTAGACGTTGTTGTCAATTGTGATGTAGTTGTTGGTTCAGGCTTAGTTGTCTTTATAGTTGTAGCTGTAACTGGCATAGTTGTTGTCTTAGGCGTTGTTGTCAATTGTGATGTAGTTGTTGGTTCAGGGGTAGTTGCCGTAACAGGCGTAGTTAATGTAATTGTCTTGGTTCTTGTTTCTGACGTGATTGTTGTTTGTGATGTAGTTGGTTGAGACCTAATTGTCGTGATTGGCGTAGTCTTTATAATTTGCTTGGTTGTCGTCTGTGGCTTAGTTGTAATTGTCTTTTTAGTTGTCTTTGGAGTAGTCGTCTGAATTGAAGTTGTAGTCTGAACTATACATAAACAGAAATATGACGAAAAATCATTTATGAATTGAGCTTACATATATAAACAAGTCTTGTATATCTTATATTTATATATACAGACAAGTCTCGATACTTAAAATCTACACAAGCTACAGTGTATATCTGTTAAAATGTTTGTAATGGTTTGCTTTAATCGGACCCTCAAAACGTATTACGAAGTTAGAATTGTATGCTACCACATTTTCTAGACAAGGCGCAGTGCAGGGACGTAATTTAGAAGGGTAGGGATATCTGCCCCTGAATTTGAGGCCTTAAGTTTTTGCCCATATCTGAATTCGAGATCGTAAGTTTGGGGGGGGGTGTTACGAAGGTAAAATTTGAAAAATGGAAGTGATGACTACAAGAGGTCATCGGTTCTTTTGGGAGTTACTTGCGTTTAGGAGGATCGATTGCAGTTTTGCCCCTTCTGAAAAGACACTGAAATGACGCCAATAGCACATTGGTTGAAAAAGAAACGAATAAGTCAATGATCCACAAGGTCTTGATACAGTCAGTTTGAATTGAAAGAGAGCGTATCCGAAATATTTAACTAGTAATTTTTTTAAATAAATATGGAGCCGTTTTTGCTCGAAAACATTGTTACGTGATGTCTTATATTAGACCTATTATGCTTTACGAAATCAGAAGGAAAGAAGCTTTAATATTTCCAAAAATTATATTCTCTTCTGATTATAAATATATATATAGACACGCCTTCCGTATTAGGCCTATATAATAAAATTATACATAAATTACAGACAAGCGTTGTATAATGTATATTGTACATGTAATTATTATAGACATATTTCGTCATTTAAAGGCTATTATGTATATAAGCTAACTACTGAGGTAGTTTTGATAGTTTTAATAATAAAAATAATACTTTAAAAGAAAATAATAGTAATATAAGCTTTCTTAATTTTTGCAATCCTGATAGATCATGTGTACCACGAGGAAAAAGTAAAATAAATAATGTTCCTGATGGATAAGAACTACCTCGGGTTAAAAATATTGGCTAATGATGTCCCCCTCCACCCTCAGGCGGTACAAAGGTTTATCTGGAGAGGACGAGGAAAGCTAATATTCCAGTAAACAACCACTAATTTAGTTTATTATTATTATTACCATTATTATCGTTATAAGTCTTAGTAGTTGAAGAAGTGAAAGTGTTATTAATGAAATAGCAGACTCTAGAACTTGGAAGATGTGGTGGTTGCTGTAGTAGGCCTACTTCTATTTCCTGGCGTTGCGTCTTCTCTCAAGCTCCAGTCTATTCATGTGAGCTCTTCACCTTGGCCTCTGCTTCTCTTGGTCGCCGTTCCTTGCGCTCGGCTACACGTGGTGTCTTTCTTATTCCTTTCTCGCGTACTGCAACTATGCAGGAACGATCTTTTTCCGTTGTGGGGTCGACTGTTTGGAATGACCTGCCACTTGCCCTTCGCTTGCGCTCCCTCGACTTCATTCTACCGCCTACTTAAGACTTATCTTTTTGACCGGGCCTGAGTTGGAAGTGCATCTGAGTAGAGATCTTAAAGGGGCGCTATACAAATTATTTGACCTGATATGCCTGAAATCGTCTTGATTGATTGAGTACTGTAATAACTATTAGACCTAACACGATGCATTAATTTTACCAACGCCTCTATTCAACGATCGAACTTCTTCGTCGACTTGCCTGTCGTCATCTTACAGATAAACATTTCTGAGGTGGAGCAATCCTGAATCGACCATTGCCCTGTCGAGCCCATCGTATACGTGTATCCGCTGTACATGCTATTAGTCGATGTTGATAATACGACGCACAGCCCCGAAGACGTAGACGACGGTTCCTGTACCTGCCACGAGCGATAGACCGATGAAGAACCGTCCATCCAGTAAGTGTTGTCGGTCGCTGCGTAACCGTAACCAGCCCCAAAGTATTGACCGTTCGTCGTCGGAACCGAATCTCGCTTCAGTCCGATCCAGTAGTTCACCGAAGATGAGGAGCATCTGCACAAATAACGATATTAAGATTCGCAATGACACACCACATTAGGATTACAGACATAATCACAATTGCTCGTGGCGCTTCGGCGTGTAAACTCCGACACCCACCGGGCTATAATTGGGACCGCCTTTGAGTAGTAGGAGATTTGAAGGCGCGGTATAGAAATGTGAGTAAATAAATAAATAAAATAGTAGAATGAACGATACAGGTTGTTATTATTGCAGGAGTCGAATTTAACCAATGGTAGCCACGCAGGGCGCAGCATGCATTCCACATCTCGAGTTACAACGCAGTCTAGCGAATGAATGATGAGTCTTCGTGAGTGGACAGCGATTAATACGCGTTTGAAGATAAGAAAAATGTTGAGCAAGACCTGTCAAAATCATTTAAATCAAATTTTGCTGTGTTCGTTAAAGAAGCTGAGACGCCCTCGTGCTTTTAATAGATCATCCGTGGCTGTAAAGGCAATAATTATGCAGCCACATGTGTATTACATACATGTAAGCCTAATATACATGTAGATGCTATTTGACACATTATTATGCATTCGCTCTAAAAGCTTATGTACTGCAGGTTTATTTCGTATGGATTATCGATAATATCAAAACCCGTTATGACTGGAATCGTCTTCCTCTTGACCTGAGGCTACAACGTCTCTCCCTCTTCCCTTCTGCATTTCGCCGGCATCTGACGACTATGCTGTTTGTTAATGTTTCCAGCTGACTGGGTCGGGAGTACAATTACAAGTTGTTAGTTTACTTCAATAGCAAAACACGAAATCGATGAGAATAATAATAATTTGTTCTCCTTACTCCGTTAACAGAAAGCTGAGTTCATCAGAGCTGTTGATGCTGGTCAGTTGAGCACCAGGAGCTAACGAGCCGCATTGAGTATTGGCCGCTGATTGGCTAAGCTTATTCGATGATGATGATATGAAGTAACAGAAGCTGCTGTAACTGACCCAGTTTTTTGGACAAGATGCTGAAGCTAACAAGAACAAGCTATAAGGCTATTAACCATAACCATAACCATAACCATACTTTTTATTGCGCCAATAGAAACAACAGATATCACAATGAGTGCACAAAAGAGGAA
>JAQFXW010002580.1:0-12886 GCA_034693945.1 Dendrobaena attemsi
ACAGCGCCTTTATCTTCGGCCTCGGCTGAGCTACGGCGCTATAAAAATCGTCTTATTATTATTATTATTATTATTATTAATGTGTAATGTTCAGAAATAAGGGGGAAAGACTGGTCGGTGAGGATGTAGGAAGATTTTTGTGGGGAAAGTGGAAGGTCATCAGTTCTTGAGCCCGGCTGCTTCTGGGGAATAGAAGCCCCTGGAACGAATCAACAAAGTTGATAATCTGCTTGGATGAAAGGTATTTTACGTGTAGACACCCGTCTTGATTATATTAGCGTCTTTTCGTTGCAGCCGAAATTTCAGAAGGCAACATTCCACATCAGCGAAAGTGGCCAGTCCTCTCTGAGTGCCACAACCGACGACGCTCGAGCTGGTATCGTCGGTCCCGGTCGCAAGGGCCCTGCTTCCGACCAAGCACACTCGAGCCAGGTTCGACCGACCAAGGCCTTTCCCTATCAGACGAGTGCCTCTGGATCGATGGAGCTCCTTCCGCAGCTCAGCGTCATCCACGAGGACCGCAACGAAGTCGGAGCGCACGATGCCGACTCCGCAAAGGACGAACGCAAATGCAAGCGGAAAGGTTCGGCGTCGAAGAGCAAGATGAAGCGCAAGGCGCTCAAGGACACGCAGTCGCAGGCAGGCAGCGAGGACGTCGATTCTATCGGAGCCGACGAGCACACTCGTGACGCCAATCCGGACGAGAGTGCAGCGCAGGAGCAGAGTCAAAGTCTAGCCGATTCAGAGGCGCTCAAGTCCATCCGGAACAGTTTTGCTCGCTCGCCCTTCAGCTCAAACAAGGGCTTGCCGAGTAACGAAGCACCCATGGTGCGTAGGTCTTCGGAGGGCGATTGCGTATCGGCGTCAGGTGCCGGAACACCGCAGTGTCCCGTTCTGCTCGTGCCGCCGTCTTCTGGTGGCTCCGGGGAGGAGAGGGATGCACGTCACTGCATGAGGCCGAGCAGTCGACGCTCGTCCCAACAGGACCTGATTAGTGGAAACCGGAGGACGACAAGCGTCATCAGTGCGTCCAATAGCGTCGGGTCAGGACTTGATGATGACGACCTTATCGACCCCAACCGGGATGTTGGGATTGCAGTGGACATCCACGGAGGATGCTTTGCGTGGGAACTGGAGCCGGCGGAAGCCTTGCTCAGCGAAATCAATTTCCGGGCAGATGCAGGCAGGACAAACTATTTCTTTTTTACTACACACTTTTACTTCTTCTATCATCTTCTATCTGAGTGGAGAATGTGTGACAGGGAGGCATTGCCTCTTTGCATTGCCTCGTTGTTTTGTATGAGTTTTTTTAGAGTACTATTTGATAGTTAGGGTATGTGCTATATTTATCTACCAATCATCTTTGGTATGAATGCATTGTGAAGAAAACAAAACAATGTTATACATCAACATCGTTGACATTAAACGTCTTATTCTGCTTAACAGGTAGTTCTGTTTTATTTATACGTTTACATTTGCCATGTCTTGAATTTCAGTACTAAACTGGTTTACAAAATGTGATTGACCTCCTGTTGTGCATTGACTGTTGTGAAGGATGATACTCTTAATTTTTCTTATTTGTAATTTTATCAGCTGCCATATACATCATGTTCCACCTAAATATTTCCAGGCGGCCTTGACTTGCGGGACCTTTGACCCTTTTTGGGTCTCCTGTGTGACCTTTAATACGTATGCATGCCTAACTGATGATTTATTTACGTGTTTGTATGTTCAATCACTCAGACAATTTTCATTTATTAAAGTAAGCTGACAAGGACACATCTACAATCTGGACAATAATTACAATAAGAAGATTTATACACAGTGCCATAACTTAACCAATGCGAAGGGAAAGGGTGCCGTACACAAGTCTGGGGACAGTCATGATTGTTTATAAACATTGTTAAACAGATAAATCTTCAGCCGTGGTTTGAATGTCTCGAAAGAGATGGAACATTATTCTGCATTGAAACCGGAACTGAAATAGAGATAGACTAGAAATTAAAATATTTGGTGCTCAGTTCTTTTTCAAACAAGAACTATCTGTATGAAATTAAGTGAAAAAACGTCACTGAATAAAGTTATAAGTTTGTGTGTTTACAGTTGACTGTTGTTCGTTCAGGTCGTCTGACAGTCATTGTGGGTCCATTTGGGTCTGGAAAGAGTTCCCTCATCGCTGCCATGCTTGGAGAGATGACTAGACTTGGAGGCAACGTCACGTGGAAGCCGTGAGTTAGAATCTCATCCATTCTTAGGGAATAGAGCTAGTGCTGGAAACTATCGGAATTTCTCTTATAATTCATTCATTTCGAACATTTATACATAGCACCCCTTCAAGAAGACTACTCAGAGGCGCTGTTATGTTATGTTATGTTATATATATTCTAAATCACTTATAAAAATGGCTCTTATGTTTTTAAAGAAGTCATTTAATAGCCTACAAATTTATGCACATTCCACGGAAACTTGAATTTAATAGCTAATGTGCAAATTCTTCACTGTTAAATGTTCCCAGTTCAGCAATTAATACTAATTTAAACAAGTATGCTATATTGCGCTTAATTGAGTTCGTGCTCTGGTATTGTTGTTTTTTAAATAGTGCTGAATCTTTTATTTGCTTAAATTAACTTAATCATGCAATGCTATATGACATGGCTAAGTCATATAATCTATCTATCTATTTGGTCATTTATAAAGATAGATAGATTATTTATGACTTAGCCATTCAGAAACTGTCATATAGCATTGCATGATTAACTGTGGCCTATAAATATGGTCCTGGTATTGTGAATGCTGATGTGGTGTTACATTAAACAGATTTTCCTGCTTTCTTCATGTTAAACTCTAATACACTGTGCATGGCTTTTCAATGATTTTGTTTCAGTGGTCTGACGGTTTGCTATGCAGGCAGTGTGCCATGGATTCTAAATGCTTCAGTTCAAGAAAACATTCTTTTCGGCCGACCAATGGAACGAAAGAGGTAACAACGTATATTTTATTTTAGTTCGCTTTTTTTATCAAACTTGGCTTGCTTGCTACATGCTTACCTGTACTTGTTTTGCGTCATTAACTACTTTTTCGTATGTTTCCAGGATTAGAATCTGAGTCCATCATCTGACATACGACGCTAGATTATGGGAAGATTTGTTGGTATAGGAGTCTGTGTGACTTTACTTTTTGGTCTTTTTTTCCATGCATTTTTCAGGTCAGATCTGTTGAAGGAGCACTATGTAAATCAATAATAATAAGCTGAAAACGCTTAAATAATTTTTGTCCTGATTGCAACGGCCTTTGTTGTCATAAGCTGTCGTTAAACTGATGAAAACTGATGAAACATACGCAATTACGCATTGGAGTTACAGCTACAATTTGGCTTTCAGATATGTGTTATTGAGTCATCAGATCTTCTGTCCGTAAGATGGTCACTTTTGAGGCATGTAAATTAGAGAGAGAGCAACATGAGAGAGCCGTATTAGGGCATTTGTTGTAAATTAAAATACACAATAGCTATATATAATATATTCTGCTGATTGATTATTTACCAGTCTGGCCATACCAGATTCTGATGCAGACAGATGTTGATATGAGCTGCATTTTAGGTACAAGCGAGTTCTTCGTGCCTGTGCACTCCAGCCAGACATTGACATCCTTCCAGAAAAAGATCTTACAGAAATTGGAGACAAGGTGGACTATTTTATACATTATTTCTAATATCATTGTTGTCGTCCTGTGGATGTATAATACCTGGTAATAATTACAATAAGAAGATTTATACTTAACCAATGCGGACAGAAAGAGTGCCGTACAAAAGTCGTACGTCATTGTATATAAACATTGTTAAACAGATAAATCTTCAGCCGTGGTTTGAATGTCTCGAAAGAGATGGAACATTGTTCTCGTGTGTGGGAGGTTGTACCTAACTTTGACCCATACAAAGCTGGTATTATGCCCAGACCAGACGGGAAATGTAGGCCCCATGAATAATTATTTCATATTGCTTGTTGAATAGTGGGTAATAAATCAGTATGAATTTTATTCTATGGTTTCTGTATATACATTATACATGTACTTTCCGTTAGTGTATATAAATACGATGTAATAACATTTTGCAAGTAACAGCGCACAAGAGAGAACTAGAATGATTTATAAGCTGGAATGACCTTTAGATCGTGGAGATTAAGCTCCTGAGAATTGTTGCTGGCCCAATTGACCTCTTCTGTTCGGAACTGAATGAGTGTATCTACCAGATATTTCAATCAATCAATCAGCTCAAATTTATATAGCACTCCTTCAAGATATCTACTCAGAAGTGCTCCCGACCCAGGCTAAGCGAAAGTGAATTTGTGTAGAAATGTTCAGAGCTCATCAGAGCTACAGACTCCTTATTTGATTAAATCAATTTTGTCATTTCTAACTGGCATTTTTTTGTATTATTGATATCAGCATTGATCACTAATACTAATATCTTTGCCATCAGCGTAATTTTATCATGTCTATCATCATTATGACCTTGTCGTTGTCATATGCGAATAGGCCATGCCATGTTATTTAACACCACATTCTTTTTTGTCATGAATATCACGGTTCTTCACATTACGTATGTAATGCAGTGTTTGCACCACAGCCAGCCTCTGCAGTTTGTTGACCGATGTGTTCGACTTTCTTTTTTAATGGTGCTGTAAAGCTATAAAATCATTGGATGTAGAAAAACTGTAGATGAGATGCATATATAATGTATACACCTGGACATTTTTGTCTAGGTGTGTACATATCTGAACAGATATTTTAAGATTCTCTTAATGATGCTGACTGCTGAAGCATGTCTTTCTTAACTGCTTAGGCCCTGAGGGAGAAACAGATATTTAAACTTTGTATACGTGTATTTGTATAATGTGTGGATTCATTATTATGCTATACATGTACGCTGTACATATACTGTATATATGGCGGTATGTTCGGTGCCTTATGAGTAGAGGTTCGGTTCGTTGGTTGGAATCATCTGCCTCATAAGGACCTTGATCAAGTCCATTCGCAATTGCTCTGTGGGGGAAGGGAAAGTTATAATGGATTAGACACTGGTTCAAAGAATATAAGGTCTCAGATCGAGTCCGGTAGCCTCCCATAGGTACACTCGGCCTTCTTGTGCTAGGTTGCATTGTAATTGAGGCACTTAAGCCTGTTTACTCTGACTCAACATCAGTGCTATGGTCCATCCAGAGCACGTCCGAACAGTTCATACTGCAAAGGGGCTATATAATATTCCAATACAGCAGTACTGTGCGCTATTTATAATTCATCATGTGTCCTTGCAGGGCATCAGTCTGAGCATCGGACAAAGGCTTCGAATCAGTATTGCGCGAGCCATCTACTCCAAAGCCGACCTCGTTGTCCTTGTAAGTCACCACCAGTCTCTCTGTCTTTATATCTCTGCCACTCTGTGATCAATCAAAGTCTCGTGATGTAGTCTTTCCAGCTATTTTGACATGATGCATCATGGAAGAATGTACCTATTCACGAAGCCATCTTGTCGTGTTCCTGAATAGACTTAAAACATACAATGTCATGTATCTTTATTCTGGAACAGCCTTTCTGTACCTATTCATGAGGCTAAAAACTCTGCGTCTTTGGTTTTGATGTCTGGCCATCAATTAGTGGTGCACAATAAATGCATAATAAATAATAATAATTATAATTATAATTTTGAATGCCCATTTTCAATATAAACGATTGTTGTTATCGTAGTAATACTAAAATAATAATTATATTAATATTATTTAATATTAATAATCATAAGCATAGTTACATAGCACCAATGTAGTGCAGTACTCATCGACCTAGCATCATCTGTTGATGTTTGATCATCAAATATTGGTGCATAATAAATGCATCATCACAATAATAACAATAGTAATATGTTCATTCGTTCATTCATTTCGAACATTTATATATAGCGCCCCTTCAAGAAGACTACATCATCCTCATCAATTCTTGTTTGATCTTCAAATATTGGTACATAATAAATGCATAGCAATAATAATAATAATGTGTGAGGTGACATGGCATATACATGTATGGACTGCAGCATTCATCGACCTATCTGCCTCGAAACAGAAACACAGAGCCCCGGGACGTAATCTGGTTTCGTTGATTCTCGACGAAGGGGAGATCGTTGTGTGTAATTTATTGAGTTTTATTCCATCTCTTGTGTCAGTTGTGATGTGGTATCACTCTGATGATTGGATGAATTTCTGCTCTGATATCAGGACGATCCATTTACCGCTCTTGATCTTCCGATTGGATCCCACATCTTTGAGGATGGAATTCTTCATTTCTGTCTTGTCAAGAGGAAGAGGACCGTTATTCTGGTCACACACGAGCTCCACTTTCTACCATTTGCTCATGCCGTACGTAGTCATTATGCTGTCTTGACAATAATGTAGCTACAGTGTATCAGGGCTGAACTTCCTGGCTGTAATTTTACTGTGCATATTGCGTTAATGAATAGTTGTTGCGATAAATTTAGAAAACTGACATCAGAGTCTTCTAGGTGAATTCCATCAGCAACAATTAATTCAGTCACAGCATTTATGTAGCGCATCTCAAAGAGAAATATTCAGATTGAATCCTAGCCCAGCCTCGTTGTTGTGATCAGTAAGTAAGTGTGTTCTTTATTTTCCATCTGCAAGCATACTATGGTACACATGTGTGTAAAAAGCATGGAAATGAAACATGCACACAGAAAACTTAGATGTTTATGCTGCTGTAACTGTTGATGATGTTGATTATGATGATGATGATGATGATGATGATGATGATGATGATGATGATGAATTGATGATGATGAAGAGTGTCTGCAATGGGAGTAGTCACAGTTGCATCACAAATCCATCTGTTATACATTATGTTCCGTGTAGATATATCGAATGGAAAGTGGTTGTCTGACGTATCACGGACGACTTCAGGACGTGAAGGAATGCAATCCGGAATTGTTTGCAGTTTGGCAGGACGCAGTAAGACAGGCAAGGTAGGAACGTCACTTGCTTATATGATTGATGAATCGCTGTTTGATTAGTTGGTAATTATAAATGAGGCGCTTGATCTATTAGTCAGTTAACATATTGATGTAGTGGATACGCGGAGCTCAGTACCAGAAATTGAACTTTCAAATACATTCAGAAAAACTTGATAAGTAAGTATGATAATTGCTACAGTTACCTAGGTTAGAACAAGCAGGGCACTTACAGATGGGCTGTACACAATTGGGTTGTTGACGCCTCGGTTGAGGTTACACTAGGAGGCACTTTATGAATTGAAAATTACAATTACAAGCTGAGATGGTAACAGAGTAATGATTGTCTTACATGCTTGCTGTCCATTGAACACAGTTCCAACATACCTTAGAGGTATCTGCATTTCAGTGTAATGAGTCATATCTCTGACAACCCTTAGTCAACTCCCAATGGATTCCTGACCGTCCATCATATTCACTCTGCAGCACTGCTACAGTAGTACTCCTCTGTCCAGAAGCTTGTTGATCGTCCATCATATGCACTCTACTGCAGTGCTACTCCTCTGTCCACAAGTCTCTGTTATAAGAGCTTTGTAGATGTCAGATTACGATCGCAGTGGTTGCAGTAGTAATCGAAAGTCTGATACACTGAACGATATCCTCAAACAATTGTCTACGATTCAGCACTGATTTGCGTTTGTATGATACCCAGATCTGTGTGCGTTTGTGTAAATGCATGCATGCACACTGTACATGAGCACCTCTGAGTAGTTGCCTTGAAAGAGCGCTGTATAAATTTGTTTAATGTACGAATGAATGTACAGTTGCATAGTTAGTTTTTATGTGTCTGTATTGTTTGTGAATGTGAAAGGAGAGAGAATCAGTCGAGAGCTGAGAGAGAAGATACGACTAACACGGAACGACTCGTACTGCTGAGGAAGATTCGGACACTCGAGTTCAGGCGCGAAGTGGCACAGGTATAATAGTGCCAGTGGCAGTGATGACGCTTTGAGGAGGTGGATATAAAATAACTCAGACTAACAATGAGTGTTGTTGAAAACAAACTATGATTATCGTATGAGATACATTGGGGCATGGTGGTGTGTGTGTGATGGTGTGTTTGATGCCTTGTGACCGGAGAATTGCAGGTTCGAATCTACCTCAAGCCACTGCATAGGCACTTTAGTAAGTCCTTCACTCGCAATTTCTCTGTGTGGAAAGAGATCAGATACTGATGCGTAGAAAATATAGAATCTAAGATCGAGTTCTGTCTACCTTCTTTTGCCAGACGGTGTAGTAAATGAGGCTTCTGAATGTTGACTCTGGCTTGGCATCAGCTCTGTAGTCAGGAGTATTAGTACTCTTAAAGAGGCGCTATAGAAGTCTTTGAATGAATGAATGATTGAAAAGTCATAGCAGCTGATGGTTTTGGATAGCGATGAGTTATCAAGATGAAACAGGAATGGAGGGCATAAGAGGAGAAAAAGGAAGAGGTTCAATTTATATGCACAGGATGGTCGGTCCTCTGATAGACAGCTGCTCTAATGATTCTGCTGGTGGTGGGGGGGTTGATGTTGATGAATGTGAGCAGAAGAGGAAATGTGTCTTGTGATGTTTTTGACATTTGTAGTGGCAGTGAGTTATCGTAGGCATGATGGTGATTTTCTGGCACTTGGGGTGGGGTGATTAATCACTGATGATTCTTCATGAAGGGACTCCAATGATTGTCTGATATAGTGTTTGTATAGTTAAGGCACAGTTAAGCGACACTTTATTAGAGACTCTGCGCAAAAGTGAGAAAGTAATACTCATTATGATTATCATGTGAATGATTATGAATATTACAATTGTTTAAACGATTGGTCTATATATTTGTTAATATTTTGCATAATTGCATTCTGTAGATGATGCTTAGAGAACAGAAGTAAGATTTAGTATTGTTACTATTATGTTTTCACCCGAGGTATCTATGATTCCTCGGGATTTCAAAACATTATTAGGAGTAGCAGTAGTGTCGGCAGGGTTATGCCTCGTCTTCTTCATATTATTATTTATTATTGATATTGAGTATTATATTATTCTTACCTTGTACACGATTACTATTCTTTTGCTTTCTTGTAAATACTTGTAGTCTGTTCTCGACGAAGAAAAGAAGGGCGACAGTCCGAAGCGAGTGTTTATTTCTGGCCAGACGACCCACATAACGATTGAGGAGGAGCACCCTGGAGGAGAGGACATACCCACAGAGGCACCAGTGGACGAAGATGAGGACTTTGACCCAGGGGTCAATTGCACCCCGGCAAAGCACGAAATGAGTGAGCATCAGCTGTGTGATTTTTGCAATGTTCATTTCTAGCAGTTTTAATTTGTATTCTTTTATCGGCTTTTGAATCAGATTTGGTTACCAGCAATTGAATTTCTGTTAGCCTTCGCTAGGAATTTCTTAAAGTTCCAGAGCTTTCCGATAAAAACAAAAAGCCTTCTTACCTAATATTGAAAGAACTAGAAATACAAACGGCATTGGTTTCTGCTTCGATTTTAGTGGAAACTCATCATTATAACATAGATCACTCGAGTGGCATCATGGTTGATAGTTTGTAAAATTTATAATTAGCATGTATTCTGTTGTGTGATAGTGAATGTCATTCTGTCATCTTCACTAGCTTTGTAGCACAGTGGCCTATCCGATAGCATGCCAAGAGTTACAGGTTTGAACCTGCTTAGGGGTTCTCCATGATGACTCACAGCGAGTTATGAATTTCGGAGTTTGTCTTATGATTCAGATCAGATTTACTTACTTTGAAAACTTTCTAGTTAGTCTTCTACTTACGAAGTTTAAATATACATGTATGTTAGTGCATTTTTCAGAGAGCCATATTATTGATGGCTTAAATTCGTAACAGCTTTTAGAGTTAGAAAAAATCTTCTTATTAAAAAATTCTTATTATTAAAAAGCACTCATTCAAAAATGTGTATTATTAAAGTTTATCATTGAGAGCTTAAAGTCGTAACAGTTTCATTATCAGAAAAATTAAAAAATGAATCAGAACGACATTTCCCATGATAGTTGATATATTTGCGTGATGCTGGCTGGTGTTTCTTCGAAGACTCTCTTATGCTGAAGAAGAAGAAGAAGCGTCTGATGTTGAGCGAATCAGCAAACAGCACTTCCAAGTACGAAGGGGAGAAGAACCGCGTCGTCGTCATGTGGTCGGCCATGTTCGTCTATGCACGTGCATGCTGCCTTCCAATGGCCATGCTGCTGCTCGTGTTTCATGTGCTAAGGACGTCCGCCTTAGTTGCCGCAGACTTCTGGCTGGCTGACTGGTGCGAGGTTTACGGACAGATGGCGCAAGCTGCTGCTTACGATACCCAGAACGACACAACATCGGTGAGCGTGTTTGTAAACTCATCTGCAAAAATGCAGAAGCTTGCGAACAAATTCATGATAGGTAGTGTGTTCACATTTGAACACTTGAGTGGTTTCCGACATACCATCTTGCGAACAAATTCATGATAGGTAGTGTATTCACATTTGAACACTTGAGTGGTTTCCGACATACCATCTTGCGAACAAATTCATGATAGGTAGTGTGTTCACATTTGAACACTTGAGTGGTTTCCGACATGCCATCTTTTTGTAAAATGGACAAACGTGTCCAAAATATCTGATTGATTTGTATAATTTGTAAACTGTCTACAAAGATACAGGCACTTACAAACACTTACATAGTGTAAGCCTGTCCATCGCTCGTTTATGTCTAAATAGTAAGTAGAATGTTTGCACTTTAACTCTATCTTCAATTGTTTCTGAGGTTATAAGGTGTAGTCAGCATAACTGGGTGACTATCTTCAATTGTTTCTGAGGTTATAAGGTGTAGTCAGCATAACTGGATGACTAAGAGAGTCTGCAGTTTTTACTTTTGAAGGATTAATTATACTTCTTATATTTACTGTTAGCTCACCAACTGTGTTATTAGAAACTATGTACGGCAAAATACGATTTGCAATTGGTCAACAAAAAATACACTTGCTCCAAAAACTTTTTTATGCTTTTATGGTAAAATGGGTAAAATGCATCCATAAATATCGGACCAGATAGTCAAAAATATTGGGTATGCAAAGGGTTCATTGTTGGGTGTCTATTTGGTATATGCAATGGTTAAGAACCTGAGTTTATGAACCACTGGAGTACGAATGAAAATTATTCTGATCAATTGGAACTTTCCCTGTCTGTCCAAAGTCTGTTGTGGACCAACCTATTTGTTTATTGATCCTCTTCCTTCACCGAACACTGAACAGGTCTGGGCCGAATGGCTATATAAACACTGCACTGCACGGGTGTGTTTGGCAACGCACTCAGTCTGTAATTCAGCGATTGTTGCTGGTTCACGCCTCCTGAGTGCCAGTGAGTGGTCTTCGTGTAATAACCCTGGTCAAGTGGTTTGCACACACTTGTCGTGTGTGTCACATTTGGATGTACTGACCACGAGCACACACAAACTGCAGTGTTGTATTGTATTCGAGTATTTATATAGCGCCTCTCATAATATGAACTGAGTCAGAGCTTACATATCGAAGTGCCTCATTTACTGCTCGACCTGGTGAGATAAGTCAGAGTTTATGTATGGCAAGCTACGGAAGTTAGTGTTTAGATCTCATATTCTTCATATCAACATGTTATCTGCTACACCACCTATTGCTCACAGCTAAAGTTCAGTGATTGAAGGACTTGTGGTCCCTGTTGACGCATGAAATATGAAATATGAAATGCTCTTACCCGGATGGGTTTTATAACACGAATGCTTTATAAATATAAATGACTATTGTGTACTCCTTATTCTATTTTCCCTAAATGTGCATTTAAACATTTTGATTATTCTTTTGCATATTCTGTATACATGATATCATATCTGATGTTTTGTTCCCGCAGTGCGTTTGCAGGCGGTCTCATTAAAGTACATACTTACTTAACTTACAAGGTGCCAAACACTGCACCATCATGCCCCACAAGCATTTGATTGTGTTGTATTGTATTGTATTTTCGAAAATTACACAAACTGACAATCTGCAGTCAGTGTACAGAAATAGAAGTGCTTCTGGTAGGCCTATCCCGAGTGACGAGAGGAGCAGAGGAATAAACAGTCGTTTCACAGAGGTTGTATGTTGCTGCTCCCTAGAACACACTCTGGTCTGTTCTATAGTCGGCTTAAAACTGTTCTTTTTGACCGCGCTGGAGTTGGGAGCACCTCTGAGTAGTTCCACTTGAAGAGGTGCTATATAAATTCTCAAATGAATGAATGAATGAATAATAAATAATCTTATGTAACATCTCGTGCATGACATTTTGTAATGAATAGACGTCGGTTGTAGAGTCCAATGCCAAGCGATGCAGATGTCTACTACGTTCGTATCTACGCACTGCTGATGCTTGCGTCTCTTGTCCTCTGCGTCATCATCGCCTTTGTCACCGAATTGTTGGGACTGCGCGCCGCCAAGCTCTTCTACTTCCGAATGCTGCGTAACGTCATGTTGGCTCCGATGAAGTACGTTCTTGCGATTGTATACAAGTAGGTATGTAGGTAGGTAGCATTATATGTGCATATATCACACTTGCAATGACGATGTGCACTTGACAATTTTAAATGAATTGTAAGCAGATTATTCAAGTCACACATGCACACGCACACACACACAGCTGAATGTAGCTGCAAATACATCGACTTACTACTTTTTAAACAGTTTAGATTAAATAATTAAGTGTTGTGCTTGGTGTCATATAATTATATAGTGTTATTACAGGACTAGCTATAACCCGTCAAAAATGACGGTCTTATATTATAGTTTTCAAAGAATATACTTACTTACTTACGGAAA
>JAQFXW010002581.1:0-12886 GCA_034693945.1 Dendrobaena attemsi
CCATTAATTTATGTTCATTTCATTATTTTCATACATGTACATCGACAAAATAGCCAGGCATGTTTTAGCAGTGGGAAAGCTCAAATACATACATGCATGCATACATTGTTTTGGATTGTTATACTGCATTGTTTGGTCAGCAATTCATCTGATGAGCTTTGCCAGGAGGACCTATACTTTATACGAATGGGAACGTCACAAATTAAAAATTAAGGATTGTATGGGAACCTTGTGTTTTTACAATGATGTGTCTAGTTTTGGTGTGCACAATTGCACATAAAAATAGTTTGAAGGCGCATTTTCAAATTGATGACATTTCTGTTTTCAGATTATTTTCGCATTGTCTTGTTGGTTTTTCATGGTTGTCCACGAATCAGCCTTTGCACCTACGCGATGTCCATCGCTCTGGATGATAGGTATTTAAATTGATTTATATAAACTGATTGGCAAGTTTATTCAAAGACTTCTATAGCGCCTCATCAAGTCCACTGCTAGTCACTCTCCCAACAACAGCTCTGATGCTGAGCCGGAGTAAAACACCGAAGCGCCTCATTTATAATGTCATCTGATGATAGAAGGTTGAGTCTACCTAGATAACTGGGATAGTGACATTAGCGCCTTGTAGCCTATAAGGATCTTATGAAAGTTCTTTATTTTATTTAGAGTGAGGCCGTTGAACTTAAAAGATAATAATGTGTAGGGGGCCTACAGATGGAGCTTTCCGTAGATGTATTTCCTTCATTAGCCTACTTGAGTTTATTGCTCCCTTGCATAGATTTCCTTCATTAAATTTACATGTTACTTTCCACAAATCTTGCACTTTATTTGCTGTGTCGTCCATTTGAAGCAAGATCTTAGACTCTGACAGATTCAGTAGAATGTGGCTGCTAAGCTACGTGTATTGCCTTTGTTTCGTGTTTGTTTTTGCAGTCTTGCTTCGATTTGCGTTGTTAAGCGTGTTCGCTGAATGCCCACGCAATGCCTCGTTATGCGCTCTTAGACAAGAATGTTCTGGACGTTACATTTGGTGCAACTGACCAGATGAACCCACTTATGGAGAAATGGTCGTTACGAGTTAGGCTAAATATACAAATTTATGTGCTTAGAAGCAAAAGAGGATAATAGAACACAGTACCTTTAGCTAAGCGTGGGTATGACTTGTTAGCAACTCCGTTTGGCTTTGGCCTACAATTATCCTCCTGGCATTGAAAGCTATTATCTATAAGTCTTGTAAACATGTTTTGTTTTCAGCTGTCGATGGAAAAGTCGCTCGAAGGCGGAGGCAAACTTCAGCGTTTGGTGCATGAGCACCTGTCATAATCACTATCTTGTTTTGTATTTCTATCTGTTTTTGTCATTATGGACCAATACGCGAAATTATCTTTAAATTTTGATAATACAGTAAATTATCTGAGGCTGTTGACATTGAAGTGGATGAGAGGTGTTTGATACGAATAATCTTAAATACAGACTGATACCATTGTTGTTGGATTGATGCTGGTGATTATCTGATTTTTTGTGGATGCCGTTTAAGTGCTTCTGTTAATTATAGCAATATAGCAAGGATGATATGAATGGCATGGTGGTTGTTGAAGGTGATGTTAATGGCAATGATGACGTTGAAATGGTAAATTTTTTATTGGTTTTGCTGGTATTTAGAACTACATACTCCATAGACTAGCTCTGTAACCTATAAAACATATGTGACAACATATCTTGTTTGAACTGTCAGTCTTCATTAGTGATTTTATGTGAACAGTGAATTTAATGATCGAATGCAAAACTGAATGAAACTTTTTATGCCTTATCAGTGTTCTTGCAACAACTCTTTTTCCAACATCTCTTCAGGTTCTTCTGTTGTTGACAGTTATGTGTGATCAGATGGAGGTGTGTGTCTACCCTTGTAGCCAGGTATGAAAAAGTGTACATCCGTCAGTTTAATTTAATGAACTTGCTTATTAACGGGATTTGATTTTTGCCTTCTAGCTTGACATTGTTGTCGACAATTAAGGCAGAGGAATGCTCTGGTGTCGATTGTGTGATGTAAGTAAATATCAATTTAACTGATGGCTGTCTTTGTAATATTGCAGAGTTTAGACAACTCATTTTCCATGTGATTTTATGCAGGTGGTTGTTGATATCCTGTTCTTCCATCTGTGCAATGTTGTGTTTGCTAACTGTGATGCATCAAAAAATCTGCCAGTACATGGATAGTAGATTTTGTAACCTCTAGAAACTTAATTGTAACCTGATGTAACATAATTATTATTGTAATTTTAGTGTAATATTTTAATTATTTTTCCCTGTGAAGCATTAGTTTTTATGAATTTTAGTAAACTCATTCATTAATGCTTATTACTTATGCAGGAACATTATGTTCCTGATGGTTTTAGCATTCTTTCTGCATACACTCTGGCGTGATATTCAGTCACTTGCTTAATGGTTAAGTCCTTTGAAAAGCATATTTTATTTGCATATTTAGGATGATTGGTAGGATACATAATAATATTATGTTACATAAGAAATACATATATCTGCCTCTTTGAGATCTTGCATTTTGTGATGCTTCATATTTTATTTTAGGTTATAATTATTATCTGTGATATCTCTGTAATGGCTTTTGTCTTCATCTTGATTGTTTTCTCAATGTGATTTCTAAAACCGCCTCTCCAAGACCACTACCACAATTACGTTCTCAGCATTTTTTAACTTATGCCTACCTGAAAATGTACTTTATTAGGTTTCCTGTTTTTATAAATGTATGAATCACCAGTGCGCTGCCATCGAAATTAGGATTTGTGGTTTTGGGTGTTAATTTTAAATAATTTTGTCATTTCATGTGCTAGTTTGAATTTTGTGTGATTGCTTTGAAGTGGCTGACTTTTTTGTCTGTACCCACAAGTATGGTTGAGAGTGGAAGAGCCACTGGACCACTGTTCATCCGAGCTGTCATGGACAATAGTAAGTACCACTTAAACGTAATCAAGATTGCTTCCACCTCTTTTTCTTAGTAAATGGATCTTCTCCTACTCATCACTGCTTAGTTTTTCTTCTGCAAATGTTTGATGCGTATGTAATTAGAAATTGGTGCAGCTGAAGTTACGAGTAATTGTATAAAGCTGTAATGATCGTCGTATCATCTGTCTTGTGCGATTATCCCACACGGCACTTTGGGCAGTTCTTTCATATGCTTGCAATTAGTCACTGATAGTATGGTTCTGCTAATTGTCGACTTGTTTTATTTGCTTTTTGACTGATCCGTGCCTCTATTTTTCTGAAAAACCATGCAATCAACCAAAGCAACAGCGATCTCCAAACTCGTCATCTCATTTTCTGTTCTGTCAAGCCACTGTCCACTGACTTTTCCATGCCGCAATTCATCCAGAGCCAGGTTAAAGCATGTTCAACCTTTCTGGCCAAGCACATAGTTTCCACGTTCTTATTGTACCCTCAATGCCAAACGATAAAGTTTTAATTGCAGAAACTCGGAACGAAATTTATTCGAAACAGCTAAATGTAATATGCACAACTGTTGCACATGTCTGAGCAAGTGCTTTTTATATAGTAGATGACAATTTATTGAAAAAGATTAAATTTGGTTCCTACATAGACAGGGGTGGAAAAAACCAAGATTTTGTAAAATGAAAAGTTTTTTTGTTTGTTTTTTTTCTTTTATAGTTGTTTGGTTTAAGAATTTCCGATTTCGGGTATGACCTTAAGAAAAAACTCTAACTCAGATTAATTCAGTTGAGATTTCAGACTGATAAACACAAAATGATTGATTTCAGTTGATTTTATTACAATAATAGGTCAAATTCTGGATGTTGGGCCATTGAATTAATATTAATAAAATGATTCTATAAATAGAAATTTAAAAACCCCAAAATCAAAATTTCTTGTTGTTTAGGCTTCTTGTTTTTTTTAAAATAAAAACTAGAAAACCAAAAAAAAAACATTTTGCAGCCACCCCTGTACGTAGATGATCCACCTGTGATGGCTATGGCACGTACAAGACAATGATCTTTAAGAGGTTGATATTCCCGTTAGCTTGTCTTTCTAATTATTATACTCTGCTGTTTCGCCCAAAGTCAAAAGTGTGACATCAACTGTTACAGTCTGTTTACAGCTTGTAATGAGGAATGAAAGTGTACCATAACGTGATGCTGGCACTCTAATCAGCACATGGCCAAATAATTCTGAGTTTTATATATTTAAATATTTATGTATTTTTTGCACCGAGGTAGGCTATACAAGGACTTATCTGGAGCCTAAGACAAAAGTCTGGAACGGCACCTATTTTTTGTAATCCTGCATGGGAAAAGTTCCATGCAATGCCATCGCATATATATATATAGGACCTATATATAATACATAATACATACATGTATATATATATATATAATACATTTATTATGTAAGTTGTTGTAGGCTTATGGTGATGAATTTCTACTGCATGGTGTATTAATGTAATGTATTGTAATGTGTATGCGCTACATGTTTGAAGACCTAACTGCAAAATTTCTCTAGGCCTATATCTCGCACAAAATCCGCGTCAGGGATACCAGCTTATACACCGGTGCTGCACAAAACCTTCGCCACAATAGCCAAACTATAGACCTATGTTTGTCCGCTCCAGTGCATGCAGGTCCAGATCCAGGGATGAGGTGAAGCCGAATAGACAACACGAGATGTACTTGGTAGTAGTGCGATTCAAACGTTGCCCACAAGAGAGGAATAAGGATCGGATTAAGTTGGAGATCTGTTGGAGACAGGTCGGATGGCTTATTTGTTTACTAAATTGTTGTTCGCTGAGGCCGAGATACTCGAGATGTATGGTCTGCTACAGAAGGGTTTAAGGAGACGGATATCAGGTTGGCGGTCATGATCCAGGCTGATGGCTGGATGATGGTTACACTCAAGGCCGTAGCCAGGACTTTGTTTCGGGGCGTGTTTTTCACTTTCTAAGACATGTTCCTTTAAATTAATTCATTTCGGTGGTGTTTTACGCCCCAAAACTTGTAATTTTCACTAAAAGCGAACTTTTACAATGCCATTGTTTCATTTCGGGGAGTGTTTAAACACCAAAAACCCTCCGCTGTCTACGGCTACTAGGCTATATGGTGTTACGGAGATTATTTAATGCATCTTATAGATGAGAAGGAATGAGGGGAGAAAGATATGAACAGTTGCAATGGGTGTCATCAGCACAGCGGTGAAGGTCGTGTGAGACGCGGTGGTGTAGTACCCGATAGGTCGTTGATTCGAATCCACCTCAGGCCACTACATAAGGATATGGGCGGAATTTGGATTCCGCTCATGAGGGGGGGGGGCTTCAAGTTTGTATAAAAAGTTGACGACCTTTTTAGTCGTTACATTTCTTTTCTAGTTAAAATGTATCAGCCGATTGGGGGTGGGGCTTAACCCCATTGGGTCAAGCAATGCATGGCACTAAGAAGTCAAAATTCTCAATAGCCCCTGATGAACTCGATCCGCCCTTTGCATAAGGACCTTCAGCGAGTCCTTCACTTACGATTGTTCTGACGAAGGAGTGGATAAGACGCGTACCGCAGTTTGAACTATAAGTTTATGAAGAATATACAATCAAAGCATGAGCACTTCTCCCCCCTCCCACACCTGGAAAATTAATCGACTTGTATTTTAACTGGTAATTTTATTAATCTTTTATAACTTTCACTAAAGTAGGCTACAGACAAGTTATAAGTGATTTCTTGTAAATTGTTTCACATTTAGAAATTATACATTTTAAGAACTCTATGAAAATATTCATGTTGTCAATTTCCTTGTTGAAGTATTCAAGCTCTTGTATTTGCCCCTCTTGTAAAGTGTTTTGGTGTTTGCCGTTTCTTGCAAAAATTTCTGCGGGCGCCCATGGATCAAAGATATAGTTCAAAAAGGTAAACTCATGATTTTAATTAGCCAGAAGACGTCTGCTGTGAGATGGATTGGCTAGCAGGACTTAATGAGAAACTGATAGCCAGATGCAAGCTAAGATTTCATCGTTGTCGTGATCTTTTACGATTTTGGAAAGAAACTGATCGGTTGTGTTTCATTTCTATGAATTCTCAGCAATCGTCGCCGTCTGCAGAAAGAATGTCATAATTTTATTATCTGTGCTGTGGAACGCAGCAGGTAACGAGAGCCTTCGGCCGTCGGATTTGCGCATTTCTAGTAATAATTATCAGGGGCTTCTATCTCCCCAAGCAGTCGGTCTCAAAAACTTAGAATCTCCCATCCCCCCTTACAAAAATCTTTTTCCATCCCCTCTGGATAGTCTTCCCCCTATTTCTGAACAGTATACATTATAAAATGCTTGGAATAGGGATAGACGTCCCTAATAATTATACGTCCTACTCGCACCTCATCGTGGTGGGAGAGTGAACAGACAAGTAGGGATTGCCTGGTCAGGTACATGTACCTACATCATCAGTGGAGAGAAGGTTTTGACCGAAGAACCACCTATAGAGCGCTACGCGAGGCGGACAGCCTCACCAGGAACACCCTGAAAGTGTTCAGGAGGCTGGTGATGGAAGGATACACAAGAGCGCAAGAGGTCATTAAATAGGCCCGCAGACTTCTTTACCTGGCGCGGAAGAGGATTGGTCAATGGTCACCAAACGGCATATTAGGCCTATAGGACTAAGAATCCTTAACAGAGACCTCATCGTAGACTAAAGCTGGACGGAAGAGAGAAAAGAAAAAGAAGAATTAGGATAACCATGTAACGTATGTGTTAAGATAATCGCTCTTAGCAATTCAGGAATGTCAGTGCAAAAGAAGACAACACTGCCAACACAACGCATGTAAATACAGGCCTAATAATAATTATACAAGGTGAGCCCAAAACCGATCCCTTATGTTTCTTCCTAATATTTCGGTCAAAAGTAGGAATATTTAAATCAAATTGTACAAGCTGAAAGGCAATTCATATTTATGTATGACTACCAAATATTTCAAACAGAACAAACGTTATTCAACTTTTAGTGACGTCACCCACTGTCTTTTGATGGTTCAAAAACGTTAAAAAGTTTTTTGCTAATATTTCCGCCACAAATAAATATTATGTAATGAAATTTCCCAGGCTCAAAGGCAACTAAATATTAACATATAGTAACCCAATGTTTTTGAAATATTTCAAACGCAGCAAAGGTTGCAGCACTTTTTGGGGGAACATTGTTGCGCAGCACGTTTTTGAATCGGCAGAATTTAGTAGGTGGTCTCACTGAAAGTGTTGCAATTGTTTTTGTTCTTGAAATATTTTGATAACATTTGGCTCCTAGATGTAAATACGAATTACCTATAAGCGTATGGCATTTCATTAAAACTTATTTAATTTTGGCGGAAATATTAGCGAAAACCTGTTAGCCTAAACGTCATCAAAAATCAGTGGGTGACGTCACTAACAGTTGAATAACTTCTGATTTGTTTCAGATATTTTGTATGAAATTTGGCAGCTATATGTAGGTATGAATTGCCTTTCAGTCTGTAAAATTTTGAAATGCCCACTTTTGACGGAGATATTGGCAAAAACCTTTAAGAAGTCGTTTTAAACCATCAATAACTTTTGTTCTATTTTAGATATTTTGGTGAAATTTGGCAGGTATTCGTAAATATGAATTGCCTTTCAGACTGCAAAAGTTTGTTTGAAAATGTTCACTTTTTACGAAAATATTGGCATAAAACTTAGGGGGTCATTTTTTGGGCTCACCCCAGTGTACAGTCTACAGTCAATAGGCTAGACTGTTATAATTTTTTGTAGGAAATCAGGAATTTTTAAAGTGCAGTTCCGCACAAAGGGCTGTAACCTACTAAATGATCGATTTTTACAACTGTAAAAGCACTGTTCTAAAATCTCCTTTAAAAATCGGTGGATATTGTTCTAAAATCTCCTTTAAAAATCGGTGGATATTGTTCTAAAATCTCCCCTAAAAATCGGTGGATATAGTGAAGCCTTTTTGATCCTGTCTCGGTGTCACATACCTGTATAGCAGACACAAATAATACAGTATAGCCCTAAAATAATATCTCGTTATACGAAGTGTCAACGAGGCTTAGTCCTACTTGTAATGTGTCGCTCGCGTTAAAGCTGTGAAGGGATCGACTCTGGTAGCGTCGTAAAGGGAGAGATAGAATCCTCCATCTCGCTCTTGTCCTTGTCGTAAACTCTCAAGCTTAATCAAAATACCCCAGTTACAGGAACTGGTAAAATTCCACCACAAATAACTGCAATTTCTGGCGATTTATGCCTAGGCCTATTTAATGTAATTTTACACACACACATACACAATATTACACATAGGCGTAACTTGTAGGGGGTACGAAGCATACGAATAACCAGTGGCGTGGCGAGGGGGACAGATGTCCCCGGGCGCAGGGCCGGGTGGCGCAAAATCGGGTAAATGTAAGCGATTTTTTCCGGAAATGGCATAAATTTGCTAATTTTTTCTCAATTTTGCGGAGAAAATGGGGGCGCAAATTCCAAAAATAGAAGTGATGACTAAAAAAGGTCATCAATTTATTTTGTGCTGAAAAAGTCATCAGTTTTTTTTTTAATATAGGGGGCGCAAATTTCGGGTTTGTCCCCGGGCACAAAAGACCCTAGCTACGCCATTGCGAGTAACCCCCTCCCCCATTTTATTTAAGTGGGGTACTGTGCCCTCCACTTTTCCAAACTGAAAATAAAGAAACACCAATCCATATTTTTTAATTGTATCTTTTTGAGCCACGAAAGAAGCAATTTTATTATAACGCTCTTTCATTGCTATTTCTGGACTTTTACTTTTAAGTGACTTATTCCCATAGCACCTTGACTTACCGTCTTTAAGTGCATTGTAATCCATTTGTGAGCTGTATTCTACTTAACCCATGTCCAAAAAGTCTCTGTCCAAGAAACTTGAAGAATAAATTGGCATCCCCCACATTTTAGACCAAAGTTACGACCCTGCACATATAGGGTGGGCCATAAAAAATGATCCTCTACTTTTTTACCAACATTTCAGTCAAACGAATAAATTTTCAAATAAAATTTCACAGGATGAAAGGAAACTCATATTTACATATATTTACATAATTATATAACTTTCAAATTTGACAAAAATATTTGAAACAAAGTTTTTGCTAATATTTCCGCAAAAAGTAAATATCTTTTAATACAATTAGACTGGAATTCATATCAATTCATGCAATTCATATCCACATAGGCCTATAATGACCAAATTTAAACAAATTTTTTCAAACGGAACAAACGTTATAGCACTTTTAGTGAGTCCACCTACTGTATTCTGATGAATCAAAAAGTGTAAGGCATCAAATGTTATAAGAAAAAGCATGGGCGTCCACATAAATCTTTTTAGGGGGCACAACATTTTAAATTCTTGGCACGAGAAAAAAAATAAGTCATGTATTCTGATAATAATGATCTCCCATCGCGTTCTCATCAACCAAATGATACAAGAAAAGGTTCCATTATCACAGATCTGCAAGGGCTTTGCCATGCTCTGTGAACTATAATTTCTACTTAATTGGGCCAACAAAATTGTTGTTCTGCGCAATGCTACGTTGGTGCAATGCTACGTAGGCTATACTTGTTGGTAGTTAAATGTTTTAATATGTTATTTTGAAACTATGTGCAAATCCAGAGGGGTACAAGTGCGCCCCCTTGCGCCCCCTCCGGACACCCATGAGAAAAAGTGTTGTAACTTTTGTAACGTTTGAAATTTTTTGATAAACTCGGGAATTATAGTCGAACGATTGTAGGCCTATAGCCTAATACGAACGAATGTGTGGGTCTGCATGTATAATGACTTGACGCATAATTTGCGATTTATTGCGATGAAATGGAAGCGAAGCGTTTGAACCGATTGATCGATGATTGCTTCAGCCAACCTAGGCTGTGACTCGATTCTCCTCTCTCGCGCTGAATAATATAATTGGCCTTTCTCAAACGACTGTTGTCGCTTATCGCATTGCGGCCAGCTGTTGGCTCTGCAAGTCCTTGTTCAAGCGCCTGTCCCTCTGTCTCTGTCTGCCTCTGTCTGCCTGTCTCTGTCTGTATGCCTCTGCCTGTTTGTCTCTGTCTGTCTCTGTCTGCCTGTCTCTGTCTGTCTGCCTCTGTCTGTTTGTCTCCGTCTGCCTGTCTCTGTCTGCCTGTCTCTTTTGTCTCTATCTGTTTGTCTCTGTCTGCCTGTCTCTGTCTGTCTGTCTCTGTCTGCCTGTCTCTGTCTGTTTGTCTCTGTCTGTCTCTTTCCTGTTGGTCTGCCTGTGTCGTTTACTTCATCGTAGGCCCCTATTATACATTCGTTCGACTATAATTCCCGAGTTGTGGTCGGATTTAATGACAGTTAAAACTCGTCATTCATTACAGCCGATACATCTCAATTTACAACCCTGCTATAGCGCATGAAGGATGAGTGAACCTGAGGGGGCACTGCCTCAATCGAACCCGGGTCTTAAGCGCTTGGTGCCAGTGTGTTATCCATACTCTAAACCCCTCCCCTTACGTTTAGTCTCTTATTATGTTAAATAGTAAGGCCTACGTATTGACCTATTCCACCTAATGCAGCTGCTGACCCGTTTAGGTCTATCACCCGGCCATGACAAATTTAGTTCCTTAATTCCTACAGAATAAAAAAAATGCGATATATTAGGCCTGTTATCCAATCCCAATTACGATAATTCGCTCATTAATTCAGAACACTTAATTTTCTAAGAGGCGCTTAAAGATGAGTCGATGCATAGGGACCTATATTAAAAAAATCAATATAAATCCAGCTATGCTCACACGCACATAATTATACACAATTATGGACCTCATATATAATTATATATTTATATACACATTTATCTCTATTCAATTGCATTGAATATACTGAGAACTCGGGTTGCTCGGCTTCAGTCTTCTGCTTATGCTGAAGCCCATATTTTTGTATTGACTATCATTAAGACTTTCAGAGTGCCACTTCAGAGCGCCCTGCCTTGCTGCTTATGCTGCTTTACGGTTAGCGTACATTATAACGACGTCTGCAGGGATGAGCTGACAGGGCTGCCGTGCACAACTTCTGAAAGACTTGTTTATTATCACTCATAAATGTGTCACAAATTCCATGAGTTTCTATGACCGACAGCGTTCGACTTGTAACAAGGACTGCCTGGAATAGCAAGCTTTATTGGAACATCTGCTCGATTTTATTGCGCCTGTATGATCGTTTCTCAGGAAATAGATAATGAGACAAAGCCCTTTAATGGATGGCAAAACTATAGCAAAGCGAGAGACAGACAGGCAGACAAAAGGACACAAAGAGACAGACAAAAGGAGAGAGTGTGTGTGCGCGCGTGTAAGAGACAGACAGATGTACGTCTCGTTTATTTTAAACTGTTCGTGAACATGAAATGAGAAATTTGCATTCTCAAATTGGTCAGGAAACACATTTTTTTCATGTCATCTTAGGCTCAGCTATTTAGATCTACTCTAGATGGTCGTTTATCGGTTAAGCGCCATTGCTAGTCTCTTGACATGCGTAGGCTAATATACACATTTACAGTTATATTTAGAATGCAAATTGTACATATTATTATACGACTACTTAATGTAACATATAACAACTTGCATAATGTATACATACAATCTGAGAAGAAGTACAGAGAATCAAATGTATACATAGGCTGAGAGACATGGCGTGATGGCAGAATTGAAGAAGATTGGAAGGTGCAACACAAAAGACACCAAAGTAGTGAAGATTGCAGGCGAGTGGAATCGCCGGTGAGAATAACATTAGTTGTAATAAGATAAAATAGAGAGCAGGTCCGGGTTGCATGTAATTATGGTTCTGTCATAAATGTCCTTGAAGAGCTTTTTATAGGGCAATATACAAACGATGCCAAAGTGAAATAAAAATGACAGGAAATGAGGCTTTTATGGAAAAAATCGAGGAATCTGAGCAGATACTTAAAGAAAGGAATGATCATATACCTATGCCTCGTGAGAACTGTGTTACTTTGTATGAGAGAAGAAAGCGTAAAAAAATAGAGGCTCATAAAATGCGGATATGGCGACGGATGTAAAAGATTAGTTGGACAGAACATATTATATCGATATGACAGAATATGAGAGGTATTGAGGATGGTGAGTAAGAAAATATCTCATACAATAGAAACGAGTCAGACAATTTGAATTGGCTACATAATGAGAGAAACTCCCTCTTGATACGGCTAATAGAAGCCTGAATTGTGATAGGCAAGGTCGTAGATCTGATGTGTGTTTTTGGATGTTTAACCCCCAATCTCTCCCCAATATTAAATAATGTAAAATTTAATGATGCGAAAGTTCGTGCTTAGTGAATAAATAGGTCTAAACCGAGAGGGTCAATTTGAGTCTAGATTTGTTTTCCGAACACGTGCCGGGTGCAGTTCTGAGGATTCAGAAGACTTTTGATGAAGCTCGCCTTGAAGTCTTCCGGTCACGCTCTTCCAAACCCCTTAGTCGGATGATGGACTCAGACTGGGATTTGGCTTCCGTCTAATAACTGAGTGACTCAGTTATTTGCCGGAAACACAATCCCTGCTACGGCGTTGGAGAGAGGGAATGAAGAATGAAGGGAGAGAGGGAAGGAAGGGAGAGAGGGAAGGAAGAAGGAAGGGAGAGAGGGAAGGAAGAAGGAAGGGAAAACCCAGATAAAAGCTCTTGGACCGCTGCAGCAGGTGATGCTGAAAGGAATTTTAGCATCATCTGAATTACGCGTAGGAGGCTCGATCATTGAACGTTCAGACGGAAAGTTACAGAAGGTGGGTGTGCAGTCTCTTGAATAATTTACAGCTGTGTCTTCTAGACCAAGAATCTTGAATTTTCTTCATTTCCAGCGATAATCGTAGG